>JAFIRS010006187.1:0-41532 GCA_018342105.1 Gonioctena quinquepunctata | reverse complement strand
AAAACCGGAAAAAGTTTTTTCCAATTCGAGAACGTTGATAGATAAAGCAATTCTGTGAATGCCAATCGATTCAGAAGCGTCAAGTTAGTCTTAGTACGAAGTTTGAAATCGATCGAAAAAAATATCTACAGAAAAATTGCATAAGGGGGGGTAAGTGGTAAATCTTCGAAAACTCAAAGTGATCCTATCGATCTGCGGTTTTCACCAAAATGATCTAAATTCGACGTATATTCCGAAAATGTGGCCCATGTGGTAGCCAAATCGATCGATTGGCCGTGCAATTCAAAAAACCGGAAAAACTTTTTTCCAATTCGAGAACGTTGATAGATAAAGCAATTCTGTGAATGCCAATCGATTCAGAAGGGTCAAGTTAGTCTTAGTACGAAGTTTGAAATCGATCGAAAAAAATATCTACAGAAAAATTGCATAAGGGGGGGTAAGTGGTAAATCTTCGAAAACTCAAAGTGATCCTATCGATCTGCGGTTTTCACCAAAATGATCTAAATTCGACGTATATTCCGAAAATGTGGCCCATGTGGTAGCCAAATCGATCGATTGGCCGTGCAATTCAAAAAACCGGAAAAACTTTTTTCTAATTCGAGAACGGTGTGAGAGGTGTGAGAGGTGCGAGAGTGAAGTGTACCCTTAAATTCACAGAGCTCCGAAAATGTATTACAAGTGTTGTAAAACCAAATCAATAAGTTACTATGTATGCAGTACATGTTCAGGAATTTATCATAAAAGTTGCCTGACAAAAATTAAAGGAAAAGTTCGCTTTTTGAAAGATAATATAATTAACTGCTGCAAAGACGATTCTGCTTCAAATATAGATACAGAAGATATTAGCGTTTTAGAAAAAACTATCAGTGACTTGAATGAGGATAGTCACATCAAAGAAAAATACCTAAAAAAATTGAAAGACGAGCATGCATTATTTATTCAAGAGGCACTGAAAACTGAACAAGATATGAATCTTCTAGTAGACCAACAAAAACTTATCATATGCCAATTAAGAGAAAAAATAAGTGAACTGCAGAAGAACCTTGACAAAACCTATCTAGAAACAAAAAACCGCTATACACAAACAAATGAAGAAACTAATCTCAGGGATACATATACGACAACTGATTCATTAAGAGAATATTCCAGTGGCGTAGACAAGAAGGTATATAAACATGTTTTCACACAAACTGCGCGTGACATGAGTTATAACATACAATCTGTGAAGAATAATCACCTAGAGGAGTCCACGATGGAGAGAAGAAAGAGAAAAATTGTTCTTATCTCAGGTCATAATGGAAGAAATATGGCAGAATATCTAAAACAGCAGGCAAAAGACCACTTCTCCATTCAATCCATTCTAAAACCTAACTGCAGCTTCAATGAGTTGATTACAACTACTCTTGAAACGATGAAACTTCATAATAAAAATGACATAGTCATTTTATGGTCCAATGAATATGACAAAAAAATTTATGAGTTATTCAGAGATCTGAGAGAAACTCCCCAACTCATTTTAATTACACAACCATTCAGATATGACATAAGGAATATCAACGAAGTGATATATAACAACAACTTAGCACTAAAGAAATGTTTTCACGAAGCTAACAAATCTATTAGTATACTGGAATGCAACGGGATAATCCAGAGAAGGAATTACAACAGAGATGGCCGTCAACTGAAGAAATCGGCAAAATGGTTCATATGTAAGGCCATTTTGAGTCACATTGAAACATACCTTGATGCAGCGCAAATAACTCCTGCCACAAATGACCAACACAAAACACACAATGGAACACATAACAAATCGTCAACATCCAAATGTATCCAAAACATGCAAAGTAGTATACCAATTGAAGAAAACCAGCCGTCATCTTGTGAAGATGGAAAAAGTTATCTTTATCCTAGACTGTCTCAACTTACACCCCAACTGGACCATTCTACGAGTTCCACCGCTGACCATGGGTACGTAATACCAATGGACCTTTACATTTACGAAAAAAAAAATCCAAAACTTATATAGGTCGATTATATTTCATATGAAACGTCCAATTGACTTAGAATGCCATCATATATTTTTTATTTCGAAAAGATATTGCGTTTCAAAGTGTACCCGTGACGTCACGTTCATCGAAAACTACCCCCTCCATAATCCACGTTCAGAAACACGCATTACTGTTCTTGTCAAAAATATAGCTCACTGCTTGATATACACCATTAATATATAATTGAACACTGTTTATTGATAGACTCATCAACAAAAAAACCCATTTCAACAACGGTTTTCTTCATTTAAAACATTCAAAGTTTCTGAACGGGCCTTCTTTTTGATGAAGAGCGACCATTGGCAACACCGCAAATATTAAAGACAGTTCCCATTAAAATCATATTGACATTTGAGATTTGAGGTTAATGTTTATTGTTTATTTTTATCAACTTATTAATTTCTCAATATCATAAACGATTTGGTGTGTTTATAATGAAACAAGGCTTCGTAAAAGCAGGTTCGGAAAATTTGCCAAGGGTGGATTATGAAATGCTTTGTTTATGCAACGTTCCCAAGAACTAAGTGAACTAATAACTAAGGATTCAACACTAGCAAATCAATGGGCGCGTTTATGGAACCCCTAGTACAAGAACTAAGAACCATGACTAGAAAGTTGCCCAACTTTTAACTAAGAACTTTGGTTCTTAGTTGAAACGTTCGTGATTGTTTAGATATAATCAATCATAAATGCATTATACTGTGAATATATATGTAGGCTTTGTCTGTTTGTATTATAATATAAATAAATTCATATTCGGTACCTGTTACTGTTTCCTTCATGTGATCAGTCAAATATTTATTAAGTTTGAACTACTGAAAATATAATTAATAATTTAGAATGAATAGACTTGAAGTATGTTCATACAAATTTCGTAAATTTTTTGAAAAATTATTTACTTATTTCACACCAATTCTTTGTTGAGGGATACAAATCTATTTTTACAAATACAGGCTTACATTTTCTATGGTAAAATTTTCCCTATGGTTACAAAGCTATAGAAAAAAATATTTCTGAAGATATTGGCATTCATGGAGAGAATGTGACAACAAACCTTAGAAAACTTTGACATAATACTGCACATTCTAGTTATTCAAAGTATTTTGAATTTCAATCAATCAAAATAGAAGAAATTATTCTTATCGACAAAGTTGTTAAAGAATTCGTCCACCGTATGCTCCTGAAATAAATTCTATTGTGCCATTTGGAGTAGCAGATATTAAAATTTTTACAGTATTACATTTTTTCTATTCTGACCAAGTCATGGACAGACGAACAGGATCAGAGGGTTTTTCAATTTCCAGACAATAATTGAATTAACTTTCTTATAGCGAGCTGTGAAAGGGATCGGCAAATTTCTTTCAATTTCAGATATTTCAGGCCAATATATAAGCTCTTATAAATAAACAATTTGCCATCATAGGCACAGATTTTGTGAAAATCTTGTGAACACTTGATTTCTCTATCAGTCATCACAATCGAGATATACATCCCCAACCCGTATTTTTTTTAAACTTATCAGAACATCCATATATTTAATTTACTCAATTTTGGTAATGTATTTCACAATGTGGTAAACATTTTCAGGAGCCCCAAATAATATTTCTCTTCTTTTCTATAAGTGCAATAGATAGGCGCTGGCGCTGCTGTCCTTCGATATTTTCACAATCAGGATCGGATGAAGACTGACTAGGAATATACTCAGAATTTTTTTTGGTGGTGTTATTTTGGTGAATCGGATAATGTACTAGCTTGGCTACTGCTAGGAGAAGAACTATTCGAAACTCTTGAGTAAATATTTCCCATGGATGTAATGTCACTCAACACAGTTTTACTAGCTGAAGGAGTGATGTTTTCATTTGGTTTGGGTTTCTTCATCGTTGGTAGGTCATATACTTATGATGAAACATTGTCAGACCAATGTCATTTCAGGTTGATATGTGGACAGACATCTTGCTTCAACATAAATTTGGATCCCCTTGTTCTAGCATATTCCTAATTCGTAGTATCTTCTTTCAGCTGGAACCAAAGAACAATATGTTTATAGGACTGGATATAAAATACAGTACTGATCGATGATTTTGCAAACTTGCATTGAGTGAAATTAAAGATCGTTCCTTGATGTACTCACCTGGAAATGTTCTGCACAAAAGCATATATTTCCGCTCTTTACAAAAGTTTGATTCACTTTCACTGGTGTTCAGACAACCGTGCACATAGCACTTTTTAGACATTTTCATAGTTATTAAAATTAGAAAATAATTTCCGAAATTTTCCAATACCAAACATTCATGGCGAGCTTGTTCATTTGCAGCAGTTCTCTTCATATCTCGTGTCTCGTATCAGCCGTATCAGATATATGCAAGAAAAAGAGCTGAAGAGAGAAAAACGATTGATAATATTCTATTCCGTGAAGCAAACGAACGAACCTATCAAAGTATCAAATAACAAATGTCATTACGTCACAATTCCATGATTCGCAACTCATACAACGATGCCAAATCAACTTTTAGTGAACGTGACGTCACGGAACCACTTTTTTCCGGATTATGGAAAAACTACTCATCAGAAAAATAAAATAAAAAATCCCAAGTGATATTAGCACATATACTTTCTAATTACAGTGTTTTCACATAATGCATAAAAAGGTCCATTGCCCAAGAAATTCCAGGAGTCGAAAATAAAATGAATTTGATCAACCAAAATGTAAATAGTGATTTTTTATACACGCGAATACCTCAGAGCGAACTAAAGCACACATAATTTTACCAACTGAGAAGAAACGTAGAATCAAAACACAAAGCGCCAATATCAAAACTACCCTATCTTCACTATTACTTAATATCCGATCAGTAAGAAACAAAACTGATGAACTTTTGATTTTCCTTGAAACACAGAATATGCCAGATTTCGTTCTTCTTACTGAACACTGGCTAAGGGATGACGAACCGTGTTATATTCCAAATTATGTCATAGTAGCCAAATATTGCAGAAGTACCTCGGCATATCGTGGAACTATGATTCTAGCCAATGAAAAAATACTCAATGACCTTATATTACTGAATATTGATAAGTATGACTTTCTTTTAGCAGAAAATGAATTTGAATTCTCTTTGGTACATGAAAAAAAGAACAATATCTATATAATTTGGTTTACCGATCGCCAAATTCCAATGTTAAAAACTTTTTGAGTAAATTGAAATTCTTCTATCAAACCTACCAATTAACTCAAAGATTGTACTCACAGGTGATCTTAATATTAATTATGATGATGAAGAGTGTTTGGTAAAACACGATCTACATAACTTACTGACCTCTCTAAACTTGACCATGCATGTTAATGAACATACAAGAATAACCATGTATTCAGCCACTATCATTGACTATATCTGCTCAAATTTGAAAAAACAGAATATTAGCCGTAAAACTGTTGCCGCAGGCCTTTCAGACCATGAAGCTCTTATCTTCGAAATGTCGCTCCAAACAATAAATGAAAGAAGTAAATTTAGATACGGAAGAATATATAGTAAGACGAATTACGAATCATTTAGAAACCTATGCAATATAACACCATGGGCTGACGTGTTGAACTTTGATGATTCAATCAACATGTTCCAAAACTACCTAAGAGATATATTCGAGAAGTGTTTTCCAATAAAAAAGATCAAAATCAAAAATAAAAAGGAAAAGCCCTGGATAACTCAAGGTATAAAACAATCGGCAACATACTATTAAAAAATTCATAACTGATGGATTTTTCATATCATATTTCAATACATACAGGACGATTTACAGAAAGCTAATAAAGCTTGCCAAACAAAGATATTTTGAAGATAAACTATATAAGGCTGAAAATAAAACAAAAGAAAACTGGGCTATAATAAATAATTTACGTGGTAAAAGTAATATATTGCCTTCTAATGCGGATATAGATCCTAACGTGTTAAACAACTTCTACTGTACGATAGCACAAAAAATAACATCAGAATTACAACCGACAATCCATCCAACCGAGTTTATGAAAAATATAAATATTCCAGATAACTTTCACCTATTTGATACTGACATATACGAACTGAAGCAAACTATCAATGAAATAAAGAACAAAACATCATCTGGTTATGATGAAATATCAGTTAAAATTTTAGAAAATCTCTCAGAATACGCTTTAAATATTCTTGTGGAGGCCATCAATAAATCATTTCGATCTGGCAGATTTCTTTCATGTCTGAAACTAGCAATAGTCATTCCGCTTCATAAAGGTGGCGAAATGAATGATCCATCAAACTTCCGGCCTATATCATTGCTTCCAACAATCTCAAAAATTATTGAAAAGCTTGTTAAAAAGAGAATATTGAACTTCTTAAGTCATCATAACATCCTATGCGAATCTCAATATGGATTCCAAAGCTATAAAAACACAGGCGATGCAATCTTCTCTTTTCTGGAAGATGTGTATATTGGTTTAAATAATAATGAAGCTATTGGGGCAGTGTTTTGCGATTTCTCTAAAGCGTTCGACTGCGTGAACCATGAAACACTGTTATTTAAACTTCAGTGCTATGGCTTTAGAGGATTGTCATATAACTGGATTTCCAGTTATCTAACAGGCAGGAAACAAGTAGTAAAACTCCAAGGAAATAAATCGCACATGGAGAATAACACAACAGGTGTACCACAAGGCTCGGTTCTGGGTCCCATTCTTTTCTGCTTTATCTGAATGATCTGGTAACCATTGACATCAAAGGGAAGTTCACATTTTTTGCAGATGATACCACTATCCTTTGGCGTGGGACAAATGAAGAAAATCTCAGAGAAAACATAACTTTTGATCTCTATAAAATTAAACAGTGGTGTGATTCAAACTCCTTATGTTTTAACACAAATACAACAAACATAGTCTGCTTCAAGTTCAGTTTCGACGACTTACTTATAGAAAATCACGCTATAGTGAACAAAACTCACACAAAGTTTTAGGGGTATTTATAGATGAAAAATTGAAATTTGATAAGCATGTAGAGAACTTATGCAAAAAATAGCATCTGGCTGTTATGCAGTTCGAGTTGTTTCAAATGAACTCAATCAATCCTCAGCCAGAATTGTGTATTTTTCCTTGATCGAGTCCCATTTGAGATATGGAATTGCCTTTTGGGGCTTATGTAGTCAGCAACTACTAAATTCAGTATTCGTTTTGCAAAAAAGGGCTGTCAGATACATATGTAAGGCAAAATCACAAGATCACTGCAAACCACTTTTCATCAGTCAGAAAATTCTAACTGTACCTTGTTTGTTCCTTCTAGAAACCGTGTGTCTAATACACAAAAAGTATTCTAATACAGCAGTAAATAATGACAGACGATACCATACAAGAGGAAGTCGGGATCTACCCCTGCCAATACCAAAATTAGCAATTACAAAATTTTCTTTGATATATGAGAGCAAGAAAATATATAACCACCTCCCAATGTACTACAGGGAAATAACAAATTTAAAAAAGTTCAGGAAATCAGTTAAAGAGGTATTTCTGCAAAAAGCCTACTATGACTTGAAGGAATATTACATTGATGAATTTTAAAGCTTAGTATTTCCGTTGCTTACTTATCTGTATTGCTTTATTTATTTATTTATCTGTAATGTTTGATATATTTTTCTGTAATGTTTTATTTATATTCGTTCAGGTACATATGTTTTAACTCTATAATGATTGTTCATTATATTTCATACAATTTTATATTCTTAATATTTCTGACTTTATAAAATTACACTTACTCTGTCAATAAGAATTACTTCTTGGACAATGAAGCATGATTGATTGATTGATTGATATCAATTAATATCATATACCAACATCATACTCATGTTGCTTCGTCCTTTTTAGTGTCATGACCGTGTTATATATATAGATATAATTTTAGATTTATGTAGGTGCTTTGTCCATATGATTTTATTTTCTTCTTGACGACGACAATAATTTATATTTTTTTTCTCTCTATCTCTCTAAGCAAACTGTGATTGAGTACTATTTACTATTTAATATTTTATCTTTTTATATTGTCAGATGTGATTGTTTCTCGTTTATTGATCGATTTTATACATGTACACCTACATATACTTATTTATTGCATTGTTCATCATTGTAAATTGTAAACTATGCTTTGTCAATGAGAATTTTATTTCTTCAGACAATAAAGTACATATTGATTGATTGTGATAGATAAAGCGATTCTGCGAACGCCAATCGATTCAGAAGGGTAAAGTTAGTCCTGATACGGAGTTTAAAATCGATCGAAAAAAATATCTATAGAAAAATTGCATAAGGTACCTGGTAAATCTTTGAAAACTCAAAGTGATCCTATCGATCTGCGGTTTTCATCAAAATGATTAAAATTCGACGTAGATTCCGAAAATGTGGCCTATGTGGTAGCGTAGCCAGATCGATTAGCCGTGAAATGCAAAAAACCGGAAAAACTTTTTTTTTATTCGAGTACGGTGATAGGTAAAGCGATTCTGCGAGAGCCAATCGATTCAGAAGGGTCAAGTTAGTCTTGTTACGAAGTTTAAAATCGATCGAAGAGAAAAATCGACAGAAAAATTGCATATTTCAACAGCATCATACATCTTATATGGCACTTCATGCCCAAATACCCCAGAGGCTTAACAGTAATTGGTCCATATCCAAATTGGGTATAATGTTAACTTAAAACTACTTTCTTGAAATTTCAAATTTTTCAGGTAACATGAACCGAACACATAAGGATACTTCTCAATCAATCTCAATCCCCATCAAAGAGTGACAATATATAGCCAGAAATCTAGCTGTATGCCATCTGTAGCCGGGAATATAGCTGTTTGGCCATCCGTAGCCGGGAATATAGCTGTTTGGCCTTCCGTAGCCGGGAATATAGTTGTTTTCTAAGAAAGACGAACGATAGTGGGAAAAAAACTCATGTAAGTATTAAAGAAACGAAACAAAAGGAATTGATACGATCGATACGATACGGTACAATACCGTACGGTACGGTACCGTACGGTACGGTACGGTACGGTATGGTACGGTACGATACGATACGATACGATACGATACGATACGATGCGATGCGATACGATATGCAACGATACGATACGATAGCAAGTCCTTCGAACTGGGAACAATTATCAAGCTCTATCATGCCTTAGTGAGACCACATCTGGAATATGCAGCACAAATCTGGATGCCTTCAGCCCAAACACACATAGACCGCATTGAGAAAGTACAAAAGAGGTTCTTAAGATACCTTTATGTCAGGAAAAATAACACATACCCATATATGGTCTCATATAGGTGCATGCTAGATAGTTTCGATTTCAAGAGTTTGTTGGATAGAAGAAATAAACAGGAGGTGTTATTTGTATACCATCTTTTTTATTACACAAAATACAAAGACTGTGATCTAATTAAGTACATATACATAAACGTCCCTAAAATCAATTTGAGAATTTTAAATTATGATGTATTCAAAACAGATCCAGGCAGTATATCACCAATAAACAAAATGTTATTGATATGCAATCAATCTCTCAAGCAAGCACACATAGATTTATTCGACACAAACCTGAAAGAACTGCAAAAAATCTGACTGTGTTTGCTTTATTTAGCTTGGTATAGGTATAGTCTGTATAGTTGTTTGTTATTTTTGTTTTGCTACATTTGTTATTTTTCTGTTTAGATGTATATATACATTACTTCTTCCCCACTACCATTACTTGTTATTACCAATAGGTGTTTGTAATGGGAACAATAAATAAATAAATAAATAAATAAATAAATAGATACGATACGACACGAAACGAAAATTGCATAAGGGGGGGGAATAGTGGTAAATCTTCGAAAGCTCAAAGTGATCCTATCGATCTGCGGTTTTCACTGAAATGATCGAAATTCGACGTAGATTCCCAAAATGTGCCTATGTGGTAGCCAGATCGATCGATTGGCCGTAAAATGCAAAAAACCGGAAAAACTTTTTTCCAATTCGAGAACGGTGATAGATAAAGCAATTCTGTGAACGCCAATCGATTCAGAAGGGTCAAGTTAGTCTTTGTACGAAGTTTGAAATCGATCGAAAAAAATATCTACAGAAAAATTGCATAAGGGGTAAGTGGTAAATCTTCGAAAACTCAAAGTGATCCTATCGATCTGCGGTTTTCACCAAAATGATCTAAATTCGACGTATATTCCGAAAATGTGGCCCATGTGGTAGCCAAATCGATCGATTGGCCGTGAAATTCAAAAAACCGAAAAAGCTTTTTTCTAATTCGAGAACGGTGATAGATAAAGCGATTCTGAGAACGCCAATCGATTCAGAAGGGTAAAGTTAGTCTTGGTACGGAGTTTAAAATCGATCGAAAAAAATATCTATAGAAAAATTGCATAAGGTACCTGGTAAATCTTTGAAAACTCAAAGTGATCCTATTGATCTGCGGTTTTCATCGAAATGATCAAAATTCGACGTAGATTCCGAAAATGTGGCCTATGTGATAGCGTAGCCAGATCGATCGATTAGCCGTGAAATGCAAAAAACCGGAAAAACTTTTTTTTAATTCGAGAACGGTGATAGATAAAGCGATTCTGTGAACGCCAATCGATTCAGAAGGGTCAAGTTAGTCTTGTTACGAAGTTTAAAATCGATCGAAGAGAAAAATCGACAGAAAAATTGCATATTTCAACAGCATCATACATCTTATATGGCACTTCATGCCCAAATACCCCAGAGGGTTAACAGTAATTGGTCCATATCCAAATTGGGTATAATGTTAACTTAAAACTACTTACTTAAAATTTCAAATTTTTCAGGTAACATGAACCGAACACATAAGGATACTTCTCAATCAATCTCAATCCCCATCTAAGAGTGACAATATATAGCCAGAAATCTAGCTGTATGCCATCCGTAGCCGGGAATATAGCTGTTTGGCCATCCGTAGCCGGGAATATAGCTGTTTGGCCTTCCATAGCCGGGAATATAGTTGTTTTCTAAGAAAGACGAACGATAATGGGAAAAAAACTCATGTAAGTATTAAAGAAACAAAACGAAAGGAATTGATACGATCGATACGATACGGTACAATACCGTACGGTACGGTACGGTACGGTACGGTACGGTACGGTACGGTACGGTACGGTACGGTACGGTACGGTACGGTACGGTACGGTACGGTACGGTACGGTACGGTACGGTATCGTATGGTACGGTACGGTACGATACGATACGACACGAAAGGAAAATTGCATAAGGGGAAGGAAAACTTTTCTTAAATTCGAGAACGGTAAAGCGATTCTGCGAACGCCAATCGATTCAGAAGGGTCAAGTTAGTCTTGTTACGAAGTTTAAAATCGATCGAAGAAAAAAATCGACAGAAAAATTGCATATTCCAACAGCATCATACATCTTATATGGCACTTCATGCCCAAATACCCCAGAGGGTTAACAGTAATTGGTCCATATCCAAATTGGGTATAATGTTAACTTAAAACTACTCACTTAAAATTTCAAATTTTTCAGGTAACATGAACCGAACACATAAGGATACTTCTTAATCAATCTCAATTTCCATCAAAGAGTGACAATATATAGGCAGAAATCTAGCTGTATGCCATCCCTAGCCGGGAATATAGCTGTTTGGCCATCGGTAGCCGGGAATATAGCTGTTTGGCCTTCCGTAGCCGGGAATATAGTTGTTTTCTAAGAAAGACGAACGATAGTGGGAAAAAAACTCATGTAAGTATTTAAGAAACGAAACGAAAGGAATTGATACGATCGATACGATACGGTACAATACCGTACGGTACGGTACTGTACGGTACGGTATCGTATGGTACGGTACGGTATCGTATGGTACGGTACGATACGATACGACACGAAACAAAAATTGCATAAGGGGAATGGTGGTAAATCTTCGAAAGCTCAAAGTGATCCTATCGATCTGCGGTTTTCACTTAAATGATCGAAATTCGACGTAGATTCCCAAAATGTGGCCTATGTGGTAGCCAGATCGATCGATTGGCCGTAAAATGCAAAAAACCGGAAAAACTTTTTTCCAATTCGAGAACGGTGATAGATAAAGCAATTCTGTGAACGCCAATCGATTCAGAAGGGTCAAGTTAGTCTTGGTACGAAGTTTGAAATCGATCGAAAAAAATATCTACAGAAAAATTGCATAAGGGGGGGTAAGTGGTAAATCTTCGAAAACTCAAAGTGATCCTATCGATCTGCGGTTTTCACAAATATCAAATTCGACGTAATTCCGAAAATGTGGCCCATGTGGTAGCCAAATCGATCGATTGGCCGTGAAATTCAAAAAACCGGAAAAACTTTTTTCTAATTCGAGAACGGTGATAGATAAAGCGATCTGCGAACGCCAATCGATTCAGAAGGGTAAAGTTAGTCCTAGTGCGGAGTTTAAAATCGATCGAAAAAAATATCTATAGAAAAATTGCATAAGGTACCTGGTAAATCTTTGAAAACTCAAAGTGATCTATCGATCTGCGGTTTTCATCAAAATGATCAAAATTCGACGTAGATCCCGAAAATGTGGCCTATGTGGTAGCGTAGCCAGATCGATCGATTAGCCGTGAAATGCAAAAAACCGGAAAACTTTTCTCTAATTCGAAAACGGTGATAGATAAAGCGATTCTGCGAACGCCAATCGATTCAGAAGGGTCAAGTTAGTCTTAGTACGAAGTTTAAAATCGATCGAAAAAAAAAATTCACATCAACTTCTTGAAAGAGGCTTTTTTTCACTTTATTTCAACAGCATCATACATCTTATATGGCACTTCATGCCCAAATACCCCAGAGGGTTAACAGTAATTGGTCCCTATCCTAATTGGGTATAATGTTAACTTACAACTACTTACTTTAAATTTAAATTTTTTTCAGGTAACATGAAACGAACAGATAAGGATACTCCTCAATCAATCTCAATCCCCCTCAGAGAGTGACAATATATACCCAGAAATCTAGCTGTATGCGATCCGTAGCCGGGAATATAGCTGTTTGGCCATTTGTAGCCGGGAATATAACTGTTTGACCTTCTATAGCCGAAAATATAGTTGTTTTTTAAGAAAAACGAACGATAGTAAAAAAAAACTTGGGTAAGTATTAACGAAACGGAACGATACGAAACGAAACGAAACTTTTATATATACATATACATATTACTTATATATATACATAGATGCATGCAACTTTATTTACATTTATATATACACGCTTTTTCAATAAGATATTATTCTTTGATAATAAATTTTGGAAATGGTATGCCTAATGCAAAAAAATACAGAGATGAAATTTCTACTATATCTCGACGTCATAGTAGAAATACGTTCAATATATGTTTACAAATTCCAATTCCTTCAAAAAGTAAGAGAACGTTCATTTACAACGGCAAGAAAATGTTTAATCACTTGTCAAATGAAATTAAAGGTGAAAAATGTTCCACTAAATTTAGAAAATCAGTAAAAAAGTTTTTGATATCGAAGGCCTATTATTCATTAGACGAATTCTACTCAGATAGGAATATCAGCATAAAATCTTAAATTATTTTAAATTGTGACTATTTATAATATGTTTTATATGTTTTTATATATTTTATATGTATGATATTTTTTATATATTTCATGTTTCTTATGTTAATTAACAATTTTTGTGACTACGAATGTAATAACGTGATTGTGACGCTATATGTATACTTTTTTCTTATTTACATTGATATTTATATATTTACATATTTACCTTTAAGTACTTGCTTTGTCAACAAAAAATTAATTTTTCCGACAATAAAGCATATTTTGATTTGATTTGATATATATACATATACATATTACTTATATATATACATAGATGCATGCAAATTTTAATATATGACTGATTGTTTTGATTCAATTCAATTTTATATGGTAGTGACTATTTTTATACATTTATCAAATGGTATCAACTTAATTTACATTTATATATACACGCTTCGTCAATAAGATATTATTCTTTGATAATAAAGCATATTTTCATATATTGATAATATATATTTGATAATAGAGCATTTTTCATTTTTGATAATAAAGCATTTTTCATTTTTGATAATAAAGCATATTTTCATTTTCAGTTCAAGATGGCGGCGTCTGGCGATCAGCCAGAAGATGCGCTCTGTGAAATTAATGAAGATACGTTTACAGAAAAACTCTTCAAGTGTTGCCCGAAGAAGTCTACCAAAATATCAGTCTGTGTCAACTGTGGAAGTTCATTTCATCACTCATGTGCAACTACCAAAAAACTCAAATGTGTTAAAATATGTGACACCAGAATTAAGTGCTATGAATGCGCAAACCTCAAAAACGGCACCCAAGACGATAACGTGGACTCTCCTAAGGTAACTAACAGTAAAAATCTTAACTGGGAAAATAAAATTCTGAGAAAACTACTCCAAGAAAAGGACGAAAAGTACAATCTGCTTCTCGATAATAATAAACTCCTAAAGCAAAACAATGAGTTTTTGCAACAAAAAATACACCAACTATCTGAATTTGGTCCAAATAAAAAATTCCCTGATAAATCGGCAAACAAAACAAACAAAAACCCGTCAAAACAGATGGCACACACAAAAAAAGATATTGACTCAGGGTCCAACATACCACCAGTCACGGAAATTCCGCAAAACACTTGGTTGCCAACTCAACAAACCAACCAGATACAACCAAAACAAACACAATTATCTCAAATGGAAAACATCGCAAGTGCTCAGTGGGAATTGATGAATCAAATAATTTATAACAACAACGATACTCCCAATCCTGTCGACGACGGTTACAAAAAAGTGTCATATCGAAAAAGGAAACCAGTAAAAGCCACCATTGGAGAGAATGACACAGCGGATGACTTTGGTGTTGAAAGGAAAGTATGGCTTTATCTGCACCGCGTCAAACGCCATGTCACAGAAGATAAAATCTCCAAGTATATAAAAGAGCAAGATGTGTTCAAAAGCGCAGACTTGGTAATAAAAGAACTTCCCACTGAGGAATCTCAAAGTAAATGCTTCATGTTTGGTATAAACTATAACCTCAAAGAGGAAATTTATAAACCAACAACCTGGCCAAAAAGTATGGCATACAAACGCTTTGACTTCAGGAAATACCACAGCTATCAACGACGCAGCGAGGATTTTTAGGAAAATCGCAACCTACACAACACAAATCAAAACATGATCTAAGCCCAAGAACAGAAGCTTCCGAGTGCATCTCTCTAGTTCATCACAACGTCCGAAGCATTGGAAACTGTGTCAATGAGCTATGTGCAGTCCTAGAGAACATACATGGTCGCAAAATATTGTGCATATCTGAACACTGGCAAACTCATGACCAACTTAATTCATTAGGTATTTCAAATCTCAAACTAATATCATGTTACTGTAACCCGCCTGGTCAACATGGTGGGGTGAGCATATATTGTGACTCAAACTTCAAAGTGCAAGTATCGAAGGAACTGAAAGACCTTTCTGAGTGCAGAGATTTTGAGAGCTGTGCCGCAGAATTCTTGGTATGTAAGCATACATTCTTTGTTGTGTGTATTTATCGCTCACCTGTCGGTGATGTTGAAATATTTTTCTCCAAAATTACAAAACTGCCTGATATTCTGTCAAGAAGAAACAATAATTTCTATATAACGGGCGATTTCAATATTGACTTATTGATCAAGCTCTTCAAATGAATTCATGAATATACTCGAATCATATGATGCTTTTCCGACAGTGATGCAAGTTACTCGTAAAGAAAGCAAAACATGTCTAGATAACATTATTACAAATTCTAAGAACAAAACTGAATCAATTAGGATTTTAGAAACTTGTGTATCTGATCATACCGCGCAGGTACTAACATTTAATATACAAAGTGATGTAATTCCACACTGTGACAAAACAAGATTCTTCTCGAATGTTGCGATCAACAATTTCTTTACTGATCTAAAAGATGAACATTTCGGAAATGTATATAATGCTGTTTCGACTGACTCCAAGTATAATATATTTATAAACACATTTCTACTATACTTCAACAAACATTTCCCTCCCAAGAAAGTGAAAGAGAAAAAGGGCCAAAAATGAAATGCAAATTTATCAAATGCTGTCTCTCGACTTCCCAAAGTATAACATTGATTTCAAAGCTGCACATATCAAATACAATGAACTTCTAAGGCAAGAAAGAAATAAATATCTTGAGCAAAGACTGGCTAAGTCAAATAACAAATCAAGAGCGTCCTGGCAAATAATCAGTGAGCTAACAGGTCGCAAAAAAGTCAAAAATGATCAGCCAACTTTCGAAAACTCCGTCGAAGGTGCAAATTTAATGAACGATTTTTTCAACCAAAAAGCAATCAACCTAATTGCTGATAAACTACCACTTCAACATGAATATACATGTAATATTCCCCACAACTATAATAATTTCTCCTTTTCTCCAGTCACATCACAAGAATTGATTGTTATAATGAATGAAATGGATGGCAAGAGAAGCTCTGGATATGATGACATTTCAACATTCCTACTGAAGAAGTGTTTTGTCTACATCGTTGAGCCCATATGCCATATTATAAATACATCACTCAAATCTGGAGTTTTCCCCGAAAACCTGAAGTTTGCCATAATCAAGCCCTGCTTAAAGAAAGGAGACCCCGAGCCTTTCAATAATTACAGGCCAATCAGTTTGCTCAGCGCTTTCTCAAATTTTTTTGAAATTGCTGTATCTATACAAATTGTTACTTTCTTCAAAAATCAAAATCTTTTCAATAACAGCCAACATGGTTTTCTTGGAGGCAGGAGTATTGAAACAGCATTATTCGAACTCACTAATAAAATATATAATTCTCTAGATTGTGGAAATATAGCCTGTGGCATTTTTTTGGACTTGTCCAGGGCCTTTGACTGCATAGACTTTACAATCCTTCGAACTAAACTTGAATACTATGGTATTAGAGGCACCACTTTAAAATGGTTTGCATCCTACTTACAAGAAAGAAAGCACTCTGTGAAGATTAGAGATAATGTAGGTAACTATGTACGGTCAGAGCCCATGGATGTGTCTATGGGAGTGCCACAGGGCAGGGCCCTAGTCTCTTGATATTTATAATTTTTTTAAACGACTTCGCATCACTTACTGACCAAAATAATACTGTAATTAACTATGCTGATGACAGCACACTCTTTCTCACAGCACCTGTCTATCCAGAACGCATTTCTAATGCGAATTCTCTAATGACAGCTGCAGAAAACTGGTTCTCCAACTCTAGACTGGTAATGAATCCAGGTAAAACTGATATTGTCATGTTCAAAGTAAATCAGTATTGGCCTACACCTGATGACATAGTTCTGAACGGACACAAAATCACATTTTCAAAAAGTATCAGAACGTTAGGTATTATCATAGATGAAACCCTAAAGTTCAACTACCATATGGACCACCTATGCTCAAAGCTGAGTCAGACTTGCTTTGGCATCAGGGTGTTAGTTGAAAATGCAAATAGCAACATTGTCAAATCTTTCTATTACTCCAATTCTTATTCTCTTGCTCGCTATGGTATCATTCTATGGGGTGCCTGTAGTGATGCTGAGAGAGTTTTCAAATTCCAAAAAAGAGCAGTTCGCATAATACAAGAACTTGGACATCTAGTTTCCTGCAGAGGTCATTCCAAACAGTTCGAAATACTCACGGTACCTGCATTATATATATTTGAAAGTATAAAGTTTGTATTCTTGAATAAACACTATTTTGATGAATACAGAATACAGCACTCACACAACAGAAGACACAACAATTATAACGTGCCTGCTCATAGGCTGTCCTGTGTTGAGAGGAGCGCTCTATACTGTTCTATCAAATTTTTCAACAATTTACCACCACCTCTGAAAGAGGTGAATGACTTTAATTCATTAAAGAAACCACTCCTGAAATTTCTCCCCGATTTGGAGCCATATTCAGTTGATGACTATCTAAACCGTCATATCCTTTAGTTGCTATACTTTCTTGTTTGTGACTAGCTTGTACATTTCTGCAATGTTAAAGTGCAATAAAATTATTCATTTATTTATTTTATTTATTTATTTTGATTGATTGAATCCGAAAATGTGGCCTATGAGGTAGCCAGATCGATCAATTGGCTGTAAAATGCAAAAAACCGAAAAAACTTCTTTCTAATTCGAGAACGGTGATAGATAAAGCGATTCTGCGAACGCCAATCGATTCAGAAGGGTCAAGTTAGTCTTGGTACAAAAAAACCTTTCCACCAAAATTGAAATTCGACGTAGATTCCGAAAAAGTGGTATGTGGTAACAGAGATCGATTGGCCGTGAAATGCAAAAACCGGAAAAACTTTTTTCCAATTCGAGAACGGTGATAGATAAAGCGATTCTGCGAACGCCAATCAATTCAGAAGGGTCAAGTCAGTCTTGGTAAACAGTTTAAAACAATCGAAAATAAATTCACAGAAAAATTGCACAAGGGGGGGCTACGTGGTACATTTTCGAAAACTCAAAGTGATCCTATTGATCTGCGAATTCCACCAAAATGATCGAAATTCGACGTAGATTCCGAAAATGTGGCGATACGATACGCTACGATACCATACGATACCATACGATACCATACGATACCATACGATACCATACGATATGATACGATTCGATACCATACGATACGATACCATATGATACGATACCATACGATACGATACCATACGATACAAATACGATAGATACCCAAAATACGATACGATACGATACATACGATACCATACGATACCATACGATACGATACGATACGATACGATACCATACGATACGATACCATACGATACGATACCATACGATACGATACGATACCATACGATACGATACAATAGCATATCAAAAATCAAATCAATCAAAAAATAACTTTAATGTCTGAAGAATGATAATTCCTATTGACAAAGTGAAAAAACAGTAAAAAAGAAAAAAGATGACATCAATAGCAATTGAATATATGCTTATTTTTTATACATACCTCGTTACATATTCAAAAATATATTGAATTTACCTTGCCATTATAACACAAAATTTGTAGAGCAGGTTACTACACGTCAAATTATTCATATAAGTAGAAGTCTATATATACAAAAACATACATTACATAAAATGAATTTCAAACAATATTAATGTAAGTCACTAGACGTCAGTTTATTAAAAATTGGAGGTGTTATTTACAGTATAAAGTTATACATAACAAAGAAGGGTATATACAGAAATCAGAGCTCTGATCTTTACAATTAATTAAATTATAATAAAAATAAAATAGAATAAAATAGAATCAACAGAATTGCACATACAAAGTGAATACCCATACGTATCAGTCGATTTAAAAAGCATAACAAACAAAAAGAAACCAAAATAAAATCTAAAATTTCACAGAATAAAATTCGTCCAACGAGTAGAATGCTCTGTTGAGTAAAACATTTCTCACAGAACTTTTGAATTTTTTTTTATCCATAATCGTTTTAATTTCGTTAGGTAAATGATTGAACATTTTTATGCCATTATATATAATGGAATTTTTTATTTGTGCAGATCTTGGAATTGGTAAGGTTATATTTAGGGTTTGTCTTGTGATATATTGTGCGGTGCCATACACTCGATCCCTAAACTCACTGTGAATTAGGCAAATTGTTTCTAATATATAGATACAAGGTAAGGTCAAGATTCGTTGTTCTATGAACAAGGGCTTACAAGAATCACTGAATTTAGCTCTGCACAAGTATCTAATTGCCCTTTTCTGCAATACGAAAATAGATTCGAATAAAAATCCACTACAAGACCCCCAAAAGCAGATTTCATATCTCAGATGAGAATCAATTACCGCATGGTATACCTTTTTGGCCATATCCCTACCAAGTTCCCACGAGGTCGTTCTCACTGCAAAATATCCAGAGGTTATTTTTTTGCCCAGCTTTTTTATATGGTCCTCAAACTTTAACTTTTCGTCAATGTACAAGCCAAGAAACTTCGTTGTTCTTGTACTGCTAATAACTTCATTACCCAGATACAGTTCTGGCAGATGACCTTTAAAGGTGAGGATATTCGTTTTCGATATGTTTAACGATAATAAATTGGCATCGCACCATTGTTTTACCTTTATAAGATCATTATTGATTTGTAGATGCAGATCAACGTCATTTCTATTATTCCAAAGTATGGTAGTATCATCTGCGAACTGAGTAAACTTTCCCTTAATCTTTATTGAGGCTAGATCATTTATGTAGATTAAAAAGAGAATTGGGCCAAGCACTGATCCTTGAGGTACTCCCCATTTGATTAATAATTTTTGCGATACTTTGTTCTGAAGAGACACGCTTTGCGTGCGGCCTGATAAGTACGACTCAAACCACTTCAGAACTATATCTCTGAAGCCATCCCTTTCTAGTTTCTTCAACAGGATTTTATGGTTGACGCAGTCAAACGCTTTTGTTAGATCACAAAGAACTGCTGCCACAACATCTCCATCGTTAAGATTGATATAAACATCCTGTAGTAGGTTAAAAATAGCATCACTAGTTCCTTTAGATCTTTGGAACCCAAATTGAAAAGAAGGGATAACGTTATGGTTTTCCAAAAAAGTCATCATTCTATTTTTTACAAGCTCTTCAATTAATTTAGAGAGGGAAGGTAACAATGAAATGGGTCTGAAGTTGGCTGGATTTTCAATATCCCCACCTTTATGTAACGGAATCACCACCGCCTTTTTTAGACATGCTGGGAATACTCCCGCAGAAAATAAAAAATTTATAGCTTCCGCCAGAATCACTAGAGCGGAGTCCGGTAGGTGCGAAAAAAATTTGGTGGATAGGTCATTGTATCCAGATGCATTCTTATTTTTTATTTCATGAAAAGTTCTCTTAATTTCTCCAATGTCTGTTGGCACGATGAAGAAAGATTCTAAAACAGATATATTTTCTAGATAACTCATGGGGTCCGTGGTGGGTTGGATGACTTTGGAGATATTTTCTGCTATTGAGCAATAGTATTCATTAATGTCGCCACAATCGAGATTTTTTTTCACGGGTATAGAAAATGGTTTACCCCTCAGCTCATTGATAATTGCCCAACTCTCTTTTTGCTTATTACCGGAATTTTCTATTCTTTCCCTATAATACAATTGCTTTGCCGCTTTTAGAGTTTCTCTATAAATTTTTCGGTACTTGTTATAATAAGAAATGAATGATTCATTTTCCATAGCATATTTTCTGATATAATGTAAGGTTCTCATATTTTTTGCGGATACTTTCAAACCTTTGGTTATCCATGGTTTTCCCGTTTTACTTTTGATGTTCTTTAGAGGAAAAGCAATGTTGAAAATATCCGTCAGCATCGAATGAAATTTACTCAAGGGGTCAATGCATTTCAGTGATTCATTCCAGTTATTAGCAGTACAAAGTTGTTGGAATTTAATGAAATTTGTTTTGCTGTATATTCTTCCTATATGCCTTGCTCTACCAGAAATTCTTGAATTGTTTGGGACATAACACCAGACAGCTTCGTGGTCTGACAGACCCGAATTTATGACTTTACATTCAGTACCATCGATGTTGGAGCACACATAGTCAATAATTGAACTGGACATTTTGGAGAATCGTGTTGCGGAATTGACTCTCATCATTAGATTAGAGCTATTCAATAAGTTCAACGAAATTGTGGATTTTGAGGTTTTATTACTAAAATCTATATTAAAATCACCAGTGAGTATTACCGAGGCGTTGTGAGGAATATTTGCTAATAATATTTCTAACCTTTCCAGAAATAGTTTCTCACTGAATAATGGAGATCGGTACACACAGAAAATGAACAAGGAGATATTTTTACAATATATGCCCGAAAACTCGAACTCCTTCTCAACCAACATATAATCATAACTTTTCAGTTCAGTAAAATTAAGCTTATCAATAAATTCTTTATGGATGAGAATCAGGGTTCCTCCATGTTTGGAGTCCATCCTAGAATATTTTGAAATCAAAATGTAGTTTGGTACACAAATGTACTGATCTATTTCTAACCAGTCCTCTGTTAATAATACTATATTAGGAAAGTTTTGACTTTCTAAAAAGAAAGTTCATCTGCTTTGTTTCTTGCTGACTGAATGTTCAGTAGAATTAAGGAAATACCTTTGTTCCCGTCCCGCCTTCTAAAAAATATTTCTGATCTACTTCAACTCCAGAGTTAGATTTCGAGAGTACCTCTATATGAAGGCACATATTAGAGGGTTTCTCATTCTGATCCTCTATATTTAAATTTAAATCACCCAATTCGATTGTTTGTATCGTTTTTAGAACCACGTTATTACACTTTGGAGAATGGAAAATATTTCTCAATATACTGCAAATTTCAAATTTACTCCCCTGTTGTTTATTATCAACGAGAAAAGTAATAGAATGTTTCTGGTATTATGTGAAAATCTTTTGAGAGACATCTGTATTTTTTTAATAATAACATGATCCATTTGAGTGTCACACTCTGAAGTGATTATTAGGTTCGTGGTTTTACTTATATTTAGGATATTTCTTAATGCTGAATTCAGATTTTTGGAGTTACTTATATTTTTAGTATTGAACATCAAAATTACATAATCATCTTGACCATAGCTCAAACTTTTTTCAAAGATACTGCTTGTCAACAATGATAATTCCATTTTTGGTTTGATGATTTCAGTGATGGTGTAAATCTGCCTGGTAATAAATTTCTCCAATACTGCAGAAAAATTTATTGCGTACTGATCGCCTAGAATTAGAATTTTAGAAGCCGCTATTTCTTCTCGACGCAAAATTTTTTGATTTGTAACTTGCAATGAATTTTCCTTAGCTTCAGATATTACTAGATTACTGTCTCTTTCCTGTCGGTTCGAAAGTTTGACCTCTTCTTGGAGGTTTAAGTCATTTGGAAGCAGTTCTTCCGAAAATTCCATATATTTGAGTTTTTTCACTTTTTCACTAACCTTCTTTTGCTGTTTATCACATTTCTTACTATGACTATTGCGAATAACGGTGTTTTTTGCATTCTTCTTCTTTTCTCCTGTTTTAACTATTTCCCTGGTAGCTTTCACATATTTTCCCTCACTAATGTGTATTGCCTCTTTTACTAAAGTCATCTCTCTATTTTGATAATGATTTCCTTCTTCATCTTGTTCCATATTTGATTCTCCCATCAGTATGCCGCTTGGGAGTACGGGTTCAGTCATTGTAAATTGATGACTCACCTCACCAGAATTTGTTTGTGTTTCATTAGTTTTTACTGAAACCACTTTTTCCACTTTTTCCACATTCTTCATCTTCATCTCCTGAATTTCGTACTCCATTTCTTTGATAAGTGTTTTTTGTGCATCTAGATGTGTGTTCAATTCAGTTTCGGATTCTAATGCTTGTTTAATCATGGTTTGATTATCCTCTTTAAACTTTTTTATGTAGTTGTCTTTCCATTCTCCATCTTCCTCAAGGTCACTTATTGTTTTCTCTAGTACACTGATATCTTCTTCGTGATCACTTGTACAGTTTTCCTCTTGACAACAAATGATTTTATTGTCTTTCACAAACTTCACTTTCTTCTTGAAATTCTGTTGAAGACAACTCTTGCGGAATACACTAGAACATTTTGTGCATACATAATGCACAAATGGTTTGAGTTTGCAGCACTTGTAGTTCATTTTTTACTGCTACACTTACTTCCTGGCCTGTATTTATAAATTGACTAATTTTGCTGGACTATTTAATTTATATGGAGCAGAATCTCCCCAAAGCAAAAACACTAATGACCCAAAAAAGCATATACTTATTTCTTTCTTAATCTTATTACTTTGGAGCAGTCTAATGAATAATTTTAATTGAATTAGCACAATATCAGTTTTATTTAACAATTTTTCTTGGAATTTCACTTGATTTCTTGATCAATGCAATATTCTTCATCTATACATATGAAATACACAATTCAATATAAACTTTTTACCACTTAAATAATTATAAACTCAGGAACAGAATTCGACTCAACTTGAACTTCTACTCTCAAACTTCTACTCTATCATACTTTATCATACTCTCTCTCTACTCTATCATACGATACGATACGATACGATACGATACGATACGATACGATACGATACGATACGATACGATAGATACCATACGATACGATACCATACGATACGATACGATACGATACGATGCGATACGATACGATACCATACGATACCATACGATACGATACGATACGATACGATACGATACGATACGATACGATACGATACGATACGATACGATACGATACGATACGATACGATACGATACGATACGATACGATACCATACGATACGATACGATACCATACGATACGATACGATACGATACGATACGATACGATACCATACGATACCATACGATACCATACGATACCATACGATACGATACGATACGATCTAATACATCACTTATTATTTTATCAGTCTACAGGGCACCGCAAAGTGATTTGAATAATTTCCTAGAGGCATTTGAAAAAACTATTGATTATTTGTATAGAGTTTTCGTAAATATTGATATAATTGTCTGCGGAGATTTCAACATAGACCTGTTGAAGCCCAGTAACCTTCGATCGAATTTCTTGAACCTGCTAGAACAGTTCAATTTGAAACCACAAATAAATAAACCTACTCGTATTGCGGGTGATTCTGCGACTTGTATTGATAATATTTTTTCTAATGTAGCTTCATTACACATTGAGATCAAACATACCTTCCTGTCGGGCCACACATTTCAGATAGCTACCTTCCATTACTCTTTTTACAACAAGAATGCAAATCTAATGAAAAGGTGCTTTAGTAAGAATAATGTTGAAAGATTCAGAGTCTCACTCTCAGCAGTTGATTGGTCTGAGCTTTTTCGCATATCTGATGTTAATATGAAGTTTGGGTATTTTTATGACCAATTTATGTCACTTTTCAATGCGGTGTTTCCTAAACGAAAAGTGTCATGCAGTAATAAGAAAAATAAATCAAAATGGGTGCCTGAGGAAGTAAAAGAATTAAGTAGAATGCTAAATGAAATGTCAATTTTAGATAAATCAAATCAAAGTGAATTTTACCATAAAATTTTTTTAGAGCTTAAGCAAATTTATCAAATAAAATTAAAGCTTGCCAAATGAACCTCAAATGACCGTAGAATAGCTGTGGCGGACAACAAAGTAAAGGAATGTTGGAATATAATTAAGGAACATCAGAACAGATCTGCAGGTGATGCTATCAGTTTAACTGATAGTATGGGATCCTGCATTAGCAACAGTCATGAATTGTGTAACCTATTTAGCAATCATTTCTCTAGTATTAGTTCTGGTCGCATCAAACCCTCATCAAGCAACATTAAACATATGAAATCCAAGGCCAACAGCATATACTTTTCACCAACAACAAACTATGAAATTGAAGAAACCATAAAAAAAGTCGAAAGTCGAAAAAGATCTGCAGGTGTGGATGAGATACCAGGGCATATACTATCGACTATTGCTGATATTATCTCAGAACCGCTGAGTCACATTGTCAACCACAGCTTTCAGGTAGGCGTGTTCCCTGATGTCTTAAAAATATCAAAAATTCTATCAATTTATAAAGGCAAGGGTTCTCGTCAAGAATGTGGTAATTACCGTCCTATTGCCCTTCTGAGTCAGTTTGCAAAGGTAGGTGAGTACTGCTACTATGTACGACTATACAAATATTTTGAAAATCTCAACCTATTTAGCTCAAGTCAGAACGGATTTAGACAAAACAAATCCACTGGCACTGCCATTGATGTGCTAATAAAGCATGTAACTGATGCTCTTGACAGCAAACACAACACGTTGGCACTGTTTTTTGATATGAGTAAGGCTTTTGATCTTGTTGACCATGATCTGTTTTTATATAAATTGGAACTTTATGGTGTAAGGGGACCAGCACTGAATTGGATCGTAACTTACCTTGAAGGTCGTAGCCAAAGAGTATAGCTGAACGATACCTTCTCAGATATTCGATATATCTCGACAGGCGTACCACAGGGATCAGTACTCGGGCCCCTGCTGTTTATTTGTTTTATTAATGACCTTTCGACTTATTGCTCTGCTGCTTCTCTATCGATTGTATATGCAGATGATACCAATCTCGTTATATCAGCTGATAGTATTCCCACTATGCTTTGTAATGCACAGAATGCTACAAATCAACTCTCCGAGACGAGACCGAGACCGAGACCGAGACCGAGACCGAGACCGAGACCGAGACCGAGACCGAGACCGAGACCGAGACCGAGACCGAGACCGAGACCGAGACCGAGACCGAGACCGAGACCGAGACCGAGACCGAGACCGAGACCGAGACCGAGACCGAGACCGAGACCGAGACCGAGACCGAGACCGAGACCGAGACCGAGACCGAGACCGAGACCGAGACCGAGACCGAGACCGAGACCGAGACCGAGACCGAGACCGAGACCGAGACCGAGACCGAGACCGAGACCGAGACCGAGACCGAGACCGAGACCGAGACAGAGACCGAGACCGAACGGGACGGGACGGGACGAGAGACGAGACGAGATAGATCCTTTATTAGTTCTTTCAAAAGTACCTTTTCAGATGTAGAACATGTCAATATAATTAAGATTACACATAACTAGCAAGTAAAAAAATATAAGAACACAGATACATTAAATAAGTAAATAGATGTTATATCGTGGCTTGTGCGTTTGTCTTTTTAAAAAAAGATTTATTTTTCAATATTACACTGATACAACAATAATATAATATTCACAATATATAAGCAAGTGAACTGAATAGAAGTGTGGATAATAATCAAAGTCTGAATTAGAATCTCCTGGCTTTATAGATTCCTAGATGCTGACTCGAAGGTCTTCTGGCTGGTGCCGGCATTCTGGAGTAAACATCTTATCTCCTGCTTAGCTTGTGGGATTTGAAGGTTAATATGAGGAAGGTGACCCAACTGCGTAATTGTGTTGCGTAGTTGTGGACAAAGGGCTATTGTCTAGTTTGGATATAACAACTCCCCTTTTTATGAAAAAGTTGATGCTATATGGTGCAGCAACTTTTCAGACGTAATTCTTTGAAGAATTTGATGAGTTTAGATTGAGTTCGATGTCTTCTTCTACAGGTTCTCCAATTTGGACGCTAGGTCTTCTCCAGGGGGACTAATCTTGTAATGGGTCCGAAGTTACTTCTTGGATTTCTTGGTGGTAAAGGTGGTCCATCATCTCTTGATGTCATTATTCCAATTCTTAGGTTCTTCTTACGTTTACATTTGCAAAAACAATATAAAATAATCAAGGCAATAATCAAAGTAATTGTAAAATAGGTGAACCAAGAAATATTTTTTGTGACAAAAGGTTCATTAATTAATTTTTCAAGTTGATCAGAATATTCATTCAATTTATATTGAGCGGTATTCAAATCGTCAGCATTGATTTTATTCAGTTTCAATGGTTTCAGTTTTGGAATATTTCCTTTTTCAGGCAAGTCTGAACAACATTGAAATAATATCGTTATTTCTCGAAATTTATATGTAACATTTTTCTCAGTGTATATGACATTTTTAGCATGAATTCTTGTACTACCAAAGAATGCATTGCAGTTTTGATTCATTTTCAAAATAGAATTTACGTTAATTATTTGAGTTTTTGGATCATTTCCTTTGCAATTAAAAGATATTGGTAAAGGGTCTGAAACTGTAATAAGCAATGTATTGATATTGATTTCATAGATATTATAATCTTTTGCAAAGAGCAACGAAGTTTGACATGTTTTCGGCAATTCTAACAAGTGTCTAAAAATTTGTGCTTCACACATTGCACTATTATCAATTGGATATGGAAGTACTTGTTCACAAATCTTGGTTTCTGGGTAAAGTGATTTACAATGTTCAAAATTTGGGATTACAACATATGACAAAAAATCATCGTCTCTTCCAATGTATTTAATGGAAGTGGGTAAAATATGATGTAAACCTGTTCTGTTATCCAAAATAGGGATAGGATAAAGTCGGTAAACGGTAAAGATTTCAGGTTCTACGAGAGGTATTTTTAAAATAAAAATAATCTTTGTCTCTGTTTGGAATGCTGAAAGTTCAATCAAATCGAGATACTTCGCAACATTCGAGATTTTCGGTTGTAAAGGCAAATAATTCAATTGAAGTGATTGAGAAATTTCTTGTAGTGAATTTACAAGATCGTTTGGTTTTATGATTGACGTATGGATAATTTTAAGTCTAGCAAAAGTTATTGAATTCAAAATATCATTGATATAATCTTCTAAAAATAAATAATTTTCCATAAGGGCTTCACAGATATTGATAGGTTTGAATTTGGCTTCAATCATCTGAACGTTATCAGTAATATCCATAATTGTTTTTTCTATTTCCTTAATATCTTCATTAAATGTAGCTTCGTCGACTTGTAATTTTTGGATTGTTTCATTAAAATTTCTAATAACAGAAGTAGTTACAGAAATTTGATTTTTCAATAAATTCTCAATCTGGTGTTCATCTTTATATAATTGATTAATTGAATTTGTAAAATATTCTCCGTCTGAAGCATCAAGGTTTCCAGATATGGCTTTCCAGATGCTTCCTATACCATTTATTATTCCGCGTCTTATTCTGGGATTAAATTCTTCAGTATCTACTTTGATTTGATAATTTTTTACTTCAAGGGAATTAGCAATTTGATTTAAAAGATTAATATGTGTTCTTATATCTGCATAAAAATATTTCATACGGGGGTTGTCGGTTTCTAAGAATGAAAGTAGTTCATTCAATATATCTTGATTGTGAGTGAGGGCTTTTCTTACAAGGGTAAGATCTTTATATACGAGAAGTGTCCATTTATCGTTTGATATTCTTGCATGGCTTTCTTCGTGGTAGAAGATTCCTATAGTATTATTAATACTTTGGAGATTATATTGAGGTGCGTATTGGCCTGTATATTGAGGTTGGTTCGGGTTGAGCTGAATCTGTTCTTGAGTTATACTCAGCGGGAAGAGTATGAATACCAGGATTCTATGCATCCTGCAATAAATGAAATACTACTTTATTCGTGAAATGATTTTATCATATCAAAATTAAATTTACTTTGTTGATTTGTTTTCAAATTTTTCAGTAAAGCTGAATTTTTATAGACTTCGATAATTTCGAAGGGACCATTAAATTTGTTTTGTAGTTTTGATCCAATTTGACTTTCTTTTACATATACTTTATTTCCTTTTTTATATTCAGGTAGATTTTCTCTTACTTTTTTGTCAAAACGTATTTTGGATTTCTCCTTTTGTTTTTGTGTTCGTTCACAAGCTAATTTATAATAATATGAAATCTTATTATTCAAATCTCTAACATATTTACTAATTAGCTGTTCTTGATTATAAGTTTTTTCAGGTGGTCTACCTGCTGTATGACCAAAAATAAGTTCATACGGTGTAAAACCATGTGTTTTGTTAGTTGAATTATTATAACACATTACCGCATAAGGTAATATATTCAGAGGGTGTTCGTCTGGGTTTTCTAATAAATTCATTCGTATCATTTCCATTAATGTCGCATGAAATCTTTCAATGGATCCATTTGATTGTGGATGATCGACACTTGAAAATGTAAGTTTCATATCATAGAGTAAACAAAGGTCTTTCATTAGGGTGTTATTGAATTATATTCCTGAATCACAATGGATTCGGAGGGGTGTTCCATAATGTTGGAGAAATATGAGGAGTGTATGAATTACTGATTTTGCTGTTTTATTTTCTAATGGGTATGCTTGAGTGAACTTTGTGAGTTCATCCTGTATAGTAAGAATGTAATTGTCAGTGGGTATTTGCATAATATCAATATTTATTCTTTCGAATGGTGTTTTTGGTGTTTCAGTAATCACAAATGGATTACTTAAATTTTGTCTACAAATTTTCGATTTCTGACAAATTTCGCATTTCTTTATGAAATTTTCAACATCTTTCGAAATTCCGTGCCAGTCATATTTTTGTTTTATTCTTCTCAACGTTTCATTTATTCCACGGTGAAGATTTGCTTTTCCGTTATGGTACTGGTCAAGGATAATGGGAATCATATCTTGTTCAGGTATTGTAGCAATATTTTGACATATGATCAGTTTTATCTCTTCAATGTCAGCTAATATGTACGAAAGCATTTCTTGTGTTGGTAGGTCAGGGTTATTTTCAAGATAATTCGTTTCATTTGCTTTGAATAGGTGTTTGTCTTTATATAATGAAAAGAACATCATTTGCAAAGCTTTAACAGCATCAAATGGAATGGGGACAACAAAATATTTTCTGTTTTTGACTGATTTACTTGAAAGTACATTTACTTTTCTAGAATTGAAGTCGTAATTTTCTTCAAAAAAATCTTCAATTACTTTCTCATGAAAATGTGTAACTTTATTCTGTTGTATTATAATGATAATATTCTTATGAGTTTTATCATCGAGTTGAGAATTTAAAAATTGAATTTTCGAATAATCAATTATTGATTTTGTTTGAAATAAGTTCACAAAATTATTAAATTCTTCTTCGACTGTTTCAGGGGCAATTTCAGTGTCAACTGAATTATCTGAATCTTCGTCGTCATTATTTGATAAAATTTTTTGATCAAATTCTGAAACTTCTTTAAAGTGGTTTATCTTTATTCGAGAAAGTGCATCCGCGTTTTTATTATGTTTTCCAGGTTTATATATGATTTCATAATCATATTCTTCAAGTTTAAGTCGCCAACGTGCGAGTCTACTTCCTGGGTCTTTTATACTAAAAATCCATGTTAAAGGTCTGTGGTCACAATAAAGTTTGAATTTTCTTCCGTAAAGATAGGGTCTAAAATGTTTAACTGACCAAACGATTGCCAAGAGTTCTCTTTCAATCATTGAGTATTTTGTTTCTGCTCCACATAAAGTTCGTGAGGCATAAGCAATGGGTAAATCTTTTCCTATAGGGCCTTGAGATAATACAGCTCCAATAGCAAAAGCAGAGGCGTCTGTTGAAAGTATAAAAGTTTCTTCAAAATTTGGATAAATTAATATCGGTGTTTTAGAAAGGTATTCTTTTAATTCATTAAATGATTTTTGACATTCTTCATCAAATTTAAATGGGGCTTCTTTTTGTAGCAATTTTGTCATTGGTTTTGAGATTTTAGCAAAGTTTGGAATAAATCTACGGTAATAACCTGCAAGTCCTAGAAATTGTTTAATTTCTTTTTGATTAATTGGTTGAGGAAAATTTACTACTGCAATAATTTTATCAGGATTTGGTTTGACTCCTTCTTCTGAAATTATGTGTCCAAGGTATGCAACTTCTTTTTTTAGGAACTCGCATTTGTCTGGTTGGATTTTGAGGTTAGCTTTCTGTAGTCTCTTGAAAACTTCTGTAAGTCGTGAAATATGGTCATGAAGTGTTGGTGAGTAAATTATTATATCATCCATATATACTAGGCACCGTTCATTTTGTATTCCAAGTAGAATATTGTCCATAACCCTTTGAAAACTTGAAGGACTATTTTTTAAACCGAAGGGCATACGAAGGTACTCGTAATGACCGTTCTCAATAGAAAAAGCTGTTTTTGGGATATCTTTTTCATCAACTTCAATTTGATGAAAACCTGAAGCTAAGTCCAAAGTTGTAAAATATGTACATTGTCCAAGTTGATCTAATAGGTCAGAAATATTTGGCAATGGATATTTATCATCAACTGTTACTTGATTTAATTTTCGATAATCAATTACTACTCTCCATTTTTGTTTCCTGGAGGCATCCAATTTTTTTGGTACCACCCAAACTGGAGATGACCAGGGTGAAATTGAAGGTCTAATTATATTTTGGTCAAGCATTTTTGAAATTTGGTTTTTTACTTCTTCCTTATGCACGTATGGGTATCTATATGACTTAGTAAATATCGGTTTAGCATCACCTGTATCTATTTTATGTTTGATTTCATTCGTGAATGTTAGATTGTCTCCTTCAAGATAGAAAATATCGGAAAAATTTAAACATAAATTTTCTAGCATTTCTTTTTCTTCATCATTCAAATGTTCAAGTCTTAAGTTTTTTTGAATTTCAATTCTTCTACTGAAATTTTGATCATCATTTTCATTTTCAAAATTTTTTCTTGGTTTTATAAAACTTAAAATTTTTCATAATTTTGGATTGTTCTAAAATTATATCAGAAAAATCAATTGTTTTTGGAATAGCATTTGCATTGAGAACTGTTGTTAAAATTCTCCTTTTTCATTTGTTTTAATAATTGCATTTGGAATTCGTACTTTTTCTTTCGTTTGAGCAATCAGTATTGCTTCAGAATTTTTCAAATTTGAATTTAGTTTTAACACTTTTTCTGTTCTAGGTTCAATTTCAATCATGTTATGAATTTTTCTTGCATTAATTGTTACATTCGGATTTTCTGATTGAAAATTCACAATTCGTTCATTCATGAATTGGTTTGAGTTATTTTTTTGAATTTGGGGTTTTTGTGGTAATTTCGGTAAAGACTGATTTTGTGACAATTTTGTTTCAGTTGGTTTTAAATCATACTTTTCTTTATATAGGGGAAGAGTTTTATAATTCAAAATTATTTGTCTACATCCTAAAATTCCATCGAATTCTATATCTAGATCATAAACATATACTTTATGGGGATCATGAGTTTGAAATGGAATGTATACCGATTCTGTGACTAAAATTCATTGGAAATACCGGATATAGGCAATCTTTCTGGGTATCTCTGTACCTATTTTTCACATGTTTTCTTTTTAAAAACTGAAATTCCAGCTCCAGTATCTATGAGGATTTTAAATTTTCGAGTTGCGTCAACTATATAATACAAATTATGGGATTTCATTGTATTTAAGCAAAATTTTGGTCTGTCGTTTCTACTGATAAGTTTTTCATTCGGTTCGTCAATGTGTCTGTAACATGGTGTATAGTTTCTAGTTTGTTGATAGGCGGTTTGATTGATAAATGAGCTTCTTGAAAATTTTGATTATTTTCATCTTTTACAAGGAAGTCATTATGTGGGCTATATCGTATTCAAATTGGTTAAATTTTCTTGAGATTTTGATTATTCAGATAATTGGTCGTTATCGAAGGTTGTACTCTCGATTTCTAGAGGAATTTGTTGATCAGCAGTATAATCAACATATGAGTTATTATATGGGTCATTATAATCGTAATATTCATTTCCAGAGTTCAAGCAGTGTGTTCTCTGAAAGTTTGGTCTTTGATAAGTCGGATTTGATTGTATGACTGAACTTCTTTGTTGGGAAAAATTCGGATTTGTCATTGATTGATTTGAATTTATTTGAGGGCGATTTTGATTTGGGAAATTTGGTCTGGATTGATTTTGAAAATTTGGTCTTTGTTGGTTTTGAAAATTCGGACGAGGTTGATAAGTATTGGGTCGATTTTGGAAATTCGGACGATTACCAATTTCATTTTGGAAATTTGGGCGTTGTTGAGAATATATTTGATTATGAGATTGTTGTGGATAGAATTTCGGTTTGAAATTTTGATTGGAATGCGGTCTTTGATTTTGAGGGATTCGTGATTTTTGGGATTCAAAATATGAGAGTTGGGTTTCACGTTTGATTCTGTGAGCTGCGTCACTCATATCTTGAGGGTCACTGGCTCTAATGATTTGTCCAATTCGGGGTTCAAGTCCTGTCAATAGTGTCTTCAATGACATGTTGTTAATGAGGGCAATTTGTGCTTTTTTCTGATCAAGTATAAGATTTGATTTATCTATACATAAAATCATTTTTGCATTGTGTGTTTGAATACGAGAATGGAAAGCAATTCCTGTTTCTCCTGATGCTTGTTTCATTCCTTGTAAGTCTTGAATAAGTGAATTCAGATCTCGTGAATCACCAAAATGAGTGTTTAATAAAACTTTAATATCTCTGTAATTTGTTGGGTTTTGAGAATTTACTAGTATTGCTGCTTGTTTTTTGAGTTTGTTTTTGAAATGAATAGTCAAAAGGTATTGTTGATCATTTGTAGCAATTTGGTAAGCTTGATCGCAAGCATTTAAAAATGTGGTTAATAAAATACTGTCTCCGTCATATTCAGGAATAAGCGAAAACAATTCGGATAGTTTATACGGTTCGATTTCTGGTTGATGTTCGTCTCCGTGTTCTGACTTCTGTTTCAAGATTACTTAGGAGTTGTGGTAAATGGGAAAGATGGATAACTTTAAAAATAATTATAGACGATAATTCAAAGTCACTTACATGAATTTGTTTGATGGAATGAGAACCTCTTGGAATGGTTCCCGATGACTCTCCGGAACGTCTGGTAGCGTTTTTCTTCTTTTTTCTTGTTTCTTTCTGGAAGATTCCTTTCTTCTTTGTTGCGTGGACTGTTTTTCTTTCTTCTTTCTTGAAGATTTCTCTCTTCTTTCTTGAAGATTTCTTTCTTCTTGTTGCGTGGACTCCTTTTCTTTCTTCTTTCTTGAAGATTTCTTTTTTCTTTGGTTGCGTGGACTTCTTTTCTTTCAAGGTTTGGAAACCACCACCTTAGTGAGGACGTCGCCGTGTTCCTTCCAACTTCTGCCGCCGGTGAGTTCTTTTCCGTGTTCCGTCGGGGATAACTGGAGGTGAGGACAGTTGCCGTGTTCTAGGATGTTGAAGAATCCGAACGACTGCGCCAATTGTCATATCGTGGCTTGTGCGTTTGTCTTTTTACAAAAAGATTTATTTTTCAATATTACACTGATACAACAATAATATAATATTCACAATATATAAGCAAGTGAACTGAATAGAAGTGTGGATAATAATCGAAGTCTGAATTAGAATCTCCTGGCTTTATAGATTCCTAGATGCTGACTCGAAGGTCTTCTGGCTGGTGCCGGCATTCTGGAGTAAACATCTTATCTCCTGCTTAGCTTGTGGGATTTGAAGGTTAATATGAGGATGGTGACCCAACTGCGTAATTGTGTTGCGTAGTTGTGGACAAAGGGCTATTGTCTAGTTTGGATATAACATAGATGTTACAGTAAAAACACAGATACATTAAATAAGTAAATAGATGTTACAGTAAAGACACAAAGTTATTAATAGATAAAAAACACTCATTATATATATAAACACAACCCATATACACACACACACTCACGTATAATTAAAAATTATATTTCTGGATATAATCAGAATTATATTTCTGGATATAATCAGGAGAAGAAAGAAAAATAGTAAATTTTACAATTCATAAATTGAAGGAAAAGGAAGAGAACTTTACCCGTCTAATATGTCTGTGAAATAATGATATAATATAAGTTTATTCACAAAATGTTATTATTACAGAATAAACACTAGAATTCTTGTTGGAATGTAAATAAGTAATCTAGCTAAAGTAAATAAACTGGAAAAAGTCACTAAAGGTTAAACCTGTGCGTGACATAAATACACAAATCAATATAAGATAAAGCAATAATGGTAATAAATATAACATTATACTAATTACTAATTAAAATCAACGAGTAAAATTATTAAGATCGTCCATAGATATAGATAAAACCACAGTAAAAATAATGATGATAAATATAGCTTATACTAATTAAAATCACGAGTAAAATCATTGAGATTGACAAAAGATATAGATATATGTATATATAAAGCAACTGCAAACAAATAAAAAATAATGGTTATAAATATAAGTTATACTAATTAAAATCAACGCGTAAAATCATTAAGATCGACAAGTACGATAAATAAAGTAAATTGATATAGAAGGGGCGTTTACATTGGTACAAGTAATAATGAAATAGATATAAGTATACAACCAGGGCACTATCTGTTTATTCTATTATTCTATGAATCATTTCTCTAGAGTTTTCAAAAATGAAACTTTTAAGGTGGTATTTGAAGTTTTCTAATTTTTTTGTATTTTTAATATTATCTGGAACTGTGTTATAGAGTTTAGGGGCTAGATAAGTGTAGCATTTTTGGCCAGTCGTTTTCTTTGTCTTTTTTAGTACGTACGTTTTTTTTTTATTTCGTGTGTTGTATTCATGATTGATATTTTCAAGTTGATGCACATTTTTATGTTGGTAGATGTTTGTAAAATAATAGTATAGCTGCCGTGTGTCCATTATAGAGCTTTCCCGAAATAGATTGTCGGATGGATAAGTAAAATCTTTTTTATATATAACTTTGATGATTTTTTTTTTGAATGACATCAAGATTTGTCAAAGTAGTTTTTCCAACACTTCCCCATGCTACTATACCATACATTAAGTGTGGCTGGACAAGTGAGATATAGACTGTATGTAGCATCTTAGGATTGAGAATATCTCGTAGAACTTTAAATTTGTGTATTAAGAATCTAACTTTTTTAATAACATGTTTGACGTGTTTGCCCATCTCAAATTTGAGTCCAAGACGACTCCCAGGTATTTAAATTCACTAACAGCATTTATATGTGCGTTATTTAGAGTTTTTATTGTTTGGAAGTCTGGTGATGTTCTACTGTCAATATAATGGGAGGAACGATTTTTTGCAAAGTTTATGGTGAGTAATTTACTATTGAACCATTTTTGAATGTTAGCAAGATCTTTTTCTGCCAGTGTTTTGACTTTTTTCCAATTTTCTTCTTCGTAGAAGATGCAAGTATCATCCGCGTATGCTATGATTTCCCCGGCTGTAGGAACTGAGAAAAGATCATTTAAATAAATGTTGAAAAGGACTGGTCCCAGCACGGATCCTTGGGGTACACCAAAAGTAACTTCCTTCTGCTCGCTTCTGGTATTATTGATTTGTACAAATTGGTACCTTTTTGTGAGATACGTTTTAAATAACTGTAGCCCCACGCCCCTGATACCCACATCTTCCAAAGATTTTAATAATAATGTATGGCTAACAGTATCGAAGGCTTTTGAGAGGTCTATAAAGACGCTCAAAGCCATTTTATTAGTATCCATTGCACTATACATTTTAGATGTCAGGTGCATTATGGCATCCTGTGTTGATACACCACTTCGAAATCCATATTGTCTGTTAGATAAAATGTTGAATTGATCTAGGTAGGAGCATAACCTGATTTTCAGAAGTTTTTCGAATATCTTGGCAAATGTTGTTATGAGTGAGATAGGTCTGTAGTTAATAGCATCAAGGGGATCACCGGATTTAAAAATTGGTTTTATCAGAGACGTTTTAAACAAGGAAGGAAAATATCCTTTTTCTAAGCATCTATTCAATAGATATGCTAAAGGTTCAGAGATATGGTTTACTATACATTTTAAAATATCACCCGTAATACCATCTTCGCCTGGAGACTTTTTGTTTTTCAATTCTTCTACGACTTTGATTATTTCTCTAGGCGTACAAGGTGAAAGGAAAAAAGAGCTTAAGTTGTTTGATTTTTTTTGAGGGGGGATATAGTTCGGATCAATTGCAATTTTGCCAGCCAAGCCTGGGCCTACTGTAATATAATGTTCATTGAATAGATTTGCAATAGTTTTTTCATCACTGACAATATGTCCATTTTTTTTCATGTGTTTGATAGGTGTGTTATTTTGTTTGCCGGATGTTATTTCCTGTATTGTGTGCCACATCGCTTTATTATTGTTTGCGTTGTCAGAAATTTTTTGTTTGTAGAAATCGTTTTTGGTGTTTTTTATTATGAGATTTAGCCTGATTTGTTGAAAATATAAACAGGATGTTCATAAAATCAGATGTGGAATCATCTGCGACTGGAAGATAAACTTTAGTCACTATCTTCCATCGTCAAGATAACCTCTTGTGGGGTATTCATGTTGAAAAGGGAAACATTCTCAATTGAGAATGTTTCCCTTTTCGAGATTTAGCCTATTTTTATATTCGATATATTTTTTATTTAATTCATGGTTATAGCTTCTTTTCAGGGTCTGGTACATTTTATCTCTTTCATTAATCGATTTAATTAATCCATGAGTTATCCAGCTTTTGCGTTTTTTTTTCATTGTTTTTCACCGTGTAGCTACAGTTTTTAATTTCTGTGGTAATCGATGTTACAAGTTTTTCTACTGCAGAGTCAATATCTGTAGTATTATAAACGGAGTTAAAATTAGTATTTTTCACATTCATGGATAATTTGTTGTAATCTATTTTTTTGTATGTGTTTGTCTTGTTTTTGGTGGTGATAGTTTTTTTGTCTGGGAAAATAATTTGTAATAGAACAGAATAGTGGTCTGTTATTCTGGATTTTATAACAAAGGGTAGCAACAGTTCTAAATCATGTTTCGTACGGATAAAAATGTGATCTATACAGGATTTTGTATTTTCAGATACTCGGGTGTGTTTATTTATTGTAGACACAAAATTAAATTCGCTTAGTGTGTTAATGTAGTCCACAGAGTTTCCATCATCCTCATCAAGCAGGTCAATATTAAGGTCACCCGCTAAAATATAATGATGGGTATTATTAAATTTTTCCGTAGATAAGTAGCTTTTCAAGTTTTCTATAAATTCTACTGGTGGATTTGATGGAGATCTGTAGCCTGATAGAATTTTAAATAAATTATTATGAAATGTCACCTCTGCAAGTATCAATTTGTTACCGTTATCTAGAGAAATAATTTTATAGATATAATCTAAGGATGATGTAATAAAAACCATTGTGCCATCATTTTGATTAAGAGTGCCATAATTGTATATTAAGTTATAACCATCTATATTTAAGATATTTATATCATCTATTTGCCAGGTTTCAGTTAAAATGATGCATTCTGGTTTTTCTGAGAACTGTTCAAGGTAGCACAATAGATGATCAAGATTTTTGGAAGCGCTTCTAATGTTATTATGAAATATTTTAAAATTAGTATTGATGTGATTTACTTTGAGTACTTCGTTGCATTCAGATAAATTTTCTAGGACTATTGTTTTTACTTCATTTGTTTTATAGTCTCTAATATAATCGTCCATAATGCATCACTAATTTTGAAGGTGGCCTCTTAATTTGTTGGAACGGGTTTCTATTTTATTTTTTTCTTCTAGTTCTTTTCTGGCCTGTTATTTTTTAAGAGTACCGGTAGATGAGGGACCTGGGTAGGGGATAGATGGTTGCGCTGGGTGTTGTCTAGATCCTAAGGCAACTGAGTTTTCAGTTTGCTTTTGGTGATTTTGCAAGGGATGGATTGGTGTGCCTGGGGCGCTATTCGATTTTTCCTGAGTTTGGAGGTTTTCCGTAGTTTTTAGATCTTTCACAGTGTAGATCGTATTGTTAACGTGTAGCCTGTTGTTTCTGATGAAGCAGTTCGTGTTCTGATCTTGTTTTGCGAGGTACAGATGTTTTCTTAGAATATGATTGTCTTGCCGTTGTTTAATGGTCATATCACGCGAGATGGATATATTCGTACCCTTGAGTTGCTTGGTATTCATCAGCACTGAAGATTTTTTTAAGTAGGAAACAAATTCCACTTTTATAGGTGCGGTTTCAGCTTTTCCAAGAGGGTAGAAATTGTTTAGGTCTGTCGACTGGACCTCAACTCCAACTAATCTCTCAATCTCGCTTGTAACGTAATCTACTGTGATTCCTTGCTCTGGATGTTTCAGCCCAAATATTACTATGTTATTATCTTTACTCTTCCTTTCAAGTTGCTCAAGCTTTTCTTGGATTATTGCGTTTTCTTCTTCCAGTTTTTCCAGCCTCTTACCGAATTCTTCAACTTTCAGTGAAAGCCGAACTTCAACTGCTCCTATAAATGATTTCAGTTCTTGTTTCGTTTGTCTTATTTCATCCAACACAGATCGGATTGTTTCAGACATTTCAGTTATTGCGCCTAAATTTTAGTATATGGTCCGCTTTACGATCGGAACCGTGTTTACACTGTTAGGAGGTTTTTTATTATCCTCGGTAGCAATGTCAGGAGTGATATATCTATCGGTTATGCTGTATTTTGGTTGTTTTAATGATTTTATTCTATCGGTTGATATGCTCAGTGTGTTAGCTTATTCCATATTCAGTCGAATTATGCAGTTCCAAAGAATAAAACAAAATTGTACATACCACAACATTAAAAATTTCACAGAGCGATTTAGCACAGGTGTTGGCTGTTAGGCGTAATACTCATCCAATGTATAGTATGCTTTTTTGAAAAGGTTTTTCAAATTAATTTTCAGCTCCCTAGTAGGCTGTGTTCTTAACGATTCAGGTAATTTGTTATATATGTTAATTACTGAGAAGGGAATGTTTTTCTGAATGTATGCGAGGCTTGGCCTGATATTCAGAAGATTGTTTTTATTTCTAGTATTATGTCTATGATCTCTGTTATAGCATGTATAGAGGGACATATTTTCAGTAACAAATATAGTTGCTTCATAGATCAATATACTTGTTAAGGTAAGAATCTTCTTATCCATGAATATAGACCTACAGCTGACTCTTCGTGGAATATTGAAGATGTTTCTTAGGCAGCGTTTCTGGAGTATGGATATCTTCTTAACATCAGTAGATGTTCCCCAGAAAATGATGCCATACCTAATATGACTTTGAACATATGCATAATATGCTATCAAGGCTGCATCTGAGGATATGTTCTGTGAGATGACTTTCAGAGCATATCAGTATCTCGATAAGTTCTTTGACAGTTGACTTATGTGGCTTTTCCAATCTAACTTCGAATCGAACGTGATGCCAAGAAAAGAAAGGTTTGATACTGGAATTAAGGATGTTGTGTCATGGTTGAAGCTGTCCATATTCATTTTATGACCAAAGGGGATGATTTGAGTTTTATTGGTATTCAGCTTCAGGTTGTGCATGGTGAAATATTCCTTCAGTGTATTTAAAGTTTTAGTGATATTGTATCTTATTGATTCTTGATCATCAGAACTGAATATGATCGAACAGTCATCAGCATATTGAACCATATATTCACTAATCACTTCAGGAACGTTATTGGTATAAAGTATATACAACAGGGGACCCAGCACTGATCCTTGAGGTACACCTCGGGTGATAAGTAATTTTCCAGAAATAAAATGGCCATCTGAGTTGGATTCAGTCACATATTGGTATCTATTTCTGAGATATGAAATGATTAGATTGAGTGCTAACCCTCTAATGCCATAAAGAGACAACTCTTTGGTCAACAAGAGGTGGTCTACACTATCAAATGCCTTTGACAGATCAAGATTGACAGCAGTAGTTTTATGTTTCTTATTCAGTGATTCGATTACTCTACATAATGCTTGATAGGTAGCTCGGATAGTTGATTTATTTTTCCTAAAACCATTTTGTCTGTCAGATAGAAGATTGTTTGATTCCAAAAAGTTAGTCAATCTTGCACAGATTACTTTTTCAAATATCTTACTGATATTTGACAAAATTGCTATAGGCCTGTAGTTGTCAATGGCACTCTTCCCCTTTTTTAAATTTTTTTTCCTAAAACCATTTTTGTAGATAATTT
>JAFIRS010006186.1:0-41532 GCA_018342105.1 Gonioctena quinquepunctata | reverse complement strand
CCTATTGATATCTGGACCAACAAGGGACAGTAATTCTTCAAACTGGATGGGTGACATTCTTAAATAATTAAAATATTTTTCGGTGTCAGTCAATCGCATTTCTTCTAAGAGATTATGATATGCTCCTTGAGCTTTTCTGTTTAAAAATATGTTTCTTACCCACCATCGTTTAGGTTGCCGTTTTCTTTTATTTATTTTGGAAAATGCATAAAGTAGTCCCAACAAGCAAATTTTACGAACTTTTGGGTTAATTTTTTTTCTATACCACATTTCAACCTGAATACTGAATGAATAATATATTTATATTATTTGTACTACTCAATTCGTTATGAAATCAAAACAATCTTTGACTTGACAATGATGATCTGTCGTTTGTCAAAAACCAGATAGTTATCTTGTAAAATAAAAATGTTACTAGAATTCACTAAATACGCTCCGCGTTTATGAAAACGTTTGTTTGATGCGAGGATCATCCCTTACGCGGAATTTCATTCCGCCATCCGCAATCCGCTGTGATGAAAACTAGCCTTAATTATAGTATACCTACTAGAACGCGCTCAGTCTACTGCGCACCCGAATTTCGTGGCACCCTTATGCGATAGGCAAGGAGGACACCAAACAATGAAGAAAAGTATGACTTCATAAGCATATTACATGCGTGCGACGAAGATAATCAACTAAACATATGACGGTAGTATTTATATCATCTATTTGTAAACATAACGGCGTTGTCGGTTGGCCCTTATAAGCGTTGCCAAATCATTCCAATTTTCTTTAATTTCTTTGTGTTCGGTTTGGATGTGTCTTTGTACTTTGTTGTCTTTTTTTTATAGTGATCATGTGGATAAATTAAAACTGTTTTATATAATGAAGTGTTACATTAGTTTGTAGTAGTGGTAATGTAGTGGCCTTCTTATTTATACATATCGCCTTTTCAGTGTGTCCATAAAGTTACGCATTCATTCATTATTAGCTAAATAAACAATATCATTAAAAATTCCCGAAATAGGTCGATTTTTTATTTTAATTCACTTTTTTTTAAATAATAATCCAATATACAGGGTGATCTACTTTCGAGTGATGACGTCATCAGCGGTGGTTTTATTAAATGAACACCCTCATTTTTTTTTATGAGTTAACTTGCTGAGCTGGTTCCAAAAATATATCACAAGCTGCGTCAAATTGGTAAAGGGTGGGCAACAATACAAAAGGTGTTTTCAAAATTTTATTAGAAAGTTATACGATACTGTATTTTTACAAAAAACGAAATTAAGAATAAAGGTATTGAGAATTATTATATGAAATTACGTAGTTATGCAGCTACTGGATACACAACCAAAGTTGCATCAAAATGTTGCGGTGCGCCTTCTGCGGTCTAAATTATTGGTTATTTAAATATCAGGAAAAAGCTGGGTCAAATCAGGAATTAATGTATTCTGTAAGAAATCCAGATGACGACAAAATTACGTCTCGTCTTGTTGATTATTTTCATTAACTGTAGGTCTACCTTGGTTTGGTGCATCCCTCACGTGGCCTAATTCTCTGTATTTTCGCTCTATTCTGCTTACAGTAGATTGTGAAATAGGTTCACTATCTAGGTGCATTTCATGGAATAATCTGCATACCTCTTGTTGAGTCCGCATCATATCGCCAACACCAATCATAATTAAAATTTCAATCCTTTCCCTTTCAGATGAGGGCATTTCAAAAGACAGTTTTAATATGATACATTTTGAAGCGTCAACAATACATAATTTAAACAAATGGCGAAAAATATTCTCAAACAATGAAAATATACGGTATAGTCGAGAGGCAAAGATCACTAATATAAAAACTTTTTAACAAAAAATTAAACCGACGAAAAACGGAACAGAAAATCAAAAAATGCCTCCTTAGTCCTAATAACTAAGCTCCTAAACTAATGTAAGGACGGCGCCAAACAAATAAGCTAGGTAAAGCGTAAAATGATGGCATCGAGATGCACATTCTGATAATTTTTTTGAAGTAATTTAATGATCTTCGTTGATTATTCGTTTGGCGCCTACTCGAAATTAGTTACTTACATTTTAGGATCTTAGTAAATATGAAACACTCACCTGATGTTCGCTTTTCTGAGCTGATGTTTTTGGAGGTAGAAGGCACTGAATTGGGGGAAAATAGGCATTTCTTTAGTGGAGAGCTGATGGGTTTTTGTAGATCTGACACTTTGTATTTTTTCCAACGTGTTTCTCCACAATCCTTTACATAGAATGTCAGGAAAAACTAGTATTTTATTCAGAACAAATATCAAAACTTCCCGAAATGAAAGAGCCATAGTTAGACCACAGATAGGGAAGCTTAATGGAGACCCAGTAGTCAATTTATATTTCAAGCGAGAAAGGGGTGACCGTAATAGTTGGCATTTAAACATTGAATACCCTTCTGCAAGCCCCATGTTGAATTTCAAATTCACCACAAGGTCTCAGTTAAGCTTTTATTAACAGTAACATGAAGACCGAAATTCAAAAGTGTAACTGTTGCAGTTTAGGGAATAACAATTATTTTCCGGGCTCCATCTTTAAAGGGTTGTAACTCCATTAGAAAGCATCTTGAAATCCATGTGCATTAGACGTTTTTAACGCAAGAAAGTATTCCGTCTGCAGTTTAAGTGTGGCAGTTTCATTTCGAGACACCCTGTATAGATTTGAATTAAATTACAAATCCGAATAGTTGTAAAATTATTTGTTTAGCAATTTGTATTTGACTAAAAAATGTATAAAGAAAATCCTTAATATTTTTTGTTGGATTTTTTAAATGAATAAACATAACATGTTTTTATGCAAATAGTATACATTTACCTTTGCATGCTGGGACTCTCCAGAAAAAGAGTTAAGAAAGTATACGGAGTTTCCATCATCTTTCTCCTGAATGTTCTGCTGAAATGACTGAACTCGTGACCGAACATCAGTTGGGTTACTATTGTCACATTCAAAAATTACTTCAATATTATCATTAAACATAGATGGAGACTGTTCTGCAATTGGTTCTTCATCGCTTACATCTCCACCAAATTCTGATGGTAGTCCAGACACTGTTTTTTCATCAACAATTGATAAAAGAACATCATCAAAAGGATCTCTGTTTTCATCTGGTGGAGGTCCTCCACCTGTTTTTTTCAGTTCCATTTTCGTTTCAGCTACCTTTTTGCGTAATTCCTTTTTTTTGTTTTCATAAAATCTCTTTAGAACGTCTTTATTCCTTAAAGTATTCCCTGGAGAGACTGCATTAAACTCCTGACAAATGTTTTCCCATGTCTTTATTTTCTCATTGTTGGTGACTCCATTAGTCTTTTTATTCTCAATAATATTTTTGTACTTGGATACAAGATTTATCAGCATAACTTTTTCATTATTTGAACATTTGCTACTTCTCCTTCTTTTTCCATTGGTAGTTGCCATGTCCTTTTAGTGCGAATTTACACGATCCAATAAATTGGTCAATTTTGTGACCTTGAATTTTATTGATTGGTGTAAACAGAAAATTGTCGTCAATTTGAACTTGACCAATAAATTGATGAGTTTAGAATCGGTTCTAATTTTTCATCAATTTTTAGTGACAATTTGCAGTAACTTTCGGCCATGGATTGGATGCCTGCTAGAACAGATATTTTCAGGTTATACGTTATTATTTACGCGATTTCATATACCCTATCATAACAGCGAGAAAAATTATATTGCGAAAAAAAAAACCATAATTTACGATGCATTACATTCGCAGCAATGTGCATTGCTGAATATAAAAGACAGATGGAGAAGATGGTGGATTGTGGATCTTGGATTGAGAAAAGAGGGAAAGGAAACTTGACATTAGTTCACGAAAAATTCCTGAGTTCAGATCCTAATCAATTCAAACGATATTTAAGAATGTATCAGAATCAATTCAATAAGCTATCGAATAATATTCGGAACTTTTCCTATAATTGAACCATTTCTTGTCAGTATGTTGGTATTCCTGAGTAAAAACTGTTGCCAAAATTGACCAATAAATTGTCAGGTGTAAATATAACCCATATTGGTCAATTTTATTGTTCAATTTATTGATCAATTTTATTGGATCGTGTAAATTCGCACTTATTAGAGAAACAATTATTGGGGGCAACCAATTCTTCAAGTTCTCAGTTTTATGAATAATAATCAAATATAAAAACGAAAGCAGACTGATTGTATCCAGTCTGCTTTCGTGGTTTCAAAAAATAAATCGACGCTCACTTTTTTTTTTATGTTCTGGTTCCCACGAAAAGGGATATCCTGTAATGTTCAGAGAACATCGTGGGAACCAAGGGAAAGGAGGTAGGAGCTGGTGTTCTTCTTAAATTTCTGGAGGTTGTATGCCTCGGGGAACACCTCCCTAGGCAATGAGTTCCAAAGCCTCGCTGTTCGTTGGATGAACGAGTCTTTGGAAAGTGATGTTCTGCAGGTCTCCAAAGTGACCACGAAGGGGTGTGATGACTGAACTTGACGGGTTAGTCTCGAAGAGACTGCCAAAGCAGGAACGATTGTTGATATTTCAGAAGAGCATCGCCCATGAAAATATCTATAAAATAGAGACAAATCGCCAACTAAGAGTGGTTGAACAACTTGCAAAGAACAGGTGTTAGTTCGGGGGCACATTTCTTGAGAACATTCGGCGGGATTCCGTCAGATCCACAGGCTTTGTTGGTGTTGAGACCCAGCAAAATCTTTCTTATAGTACGTTGGCGAAAGGTGATCTCGGGCATGTGACTGTCAATAGGTGTAATGTTCGGGGGTTGTTTTCCCGATGAATCCAGAGTGGAATTTCCAGCAAATAGGTGCGCAAAGATATTGGCTTTTTCCTGGGCAGTCGTTGCTAGTTAGTGTTCCATCTTCTTTGGTTAGAGGAGGAAATGAGCTGGAAGTGAAGTTTCTTCCCACAGCTTTGGCGAAAGACCAAAATGAACGGGATCCGTTAGGACATTCAGCAAGTTTTGATCTTATTTTGGCATTGTGGGCATCTTTTGAGCATTCTATTGTCTCTTTGCATATGCCTCTAGCCTCGACATATGCTGCTCTGGTCTCAGGGCCCGGATTTTTTAGCCATCGATGGTATGCTGCCTGTTTGGAAGCCACAGCTCTAGAGCAGTTTCTGTTAAACCAGGTCTTATCGGATGATGTTCTTCTTTCGGTATTCGGTATGTAAGTTTGCATCCCCAACATGATGATTTCAGAAATTGTCTCAGCACATCGTGTTGGATCTACTGAAGAGAAACAAACTCTCTTCCATGGAAACGCTGAGAAAAACATACGAAGACCTTCCCAGTCGGCCGAATTGTAATGCCACATGAGACGGGGTGGTATTGTGCAGCTCGATGGTAAATGGAAAGAGCATGTTGTGGAGATGAGGGTGTGATCAGAGTTTCCAAGTGGGGCACAAACTTCTATTCTATACGGGTCAGGATTGGTGGTGAGGAAAAGATCTAGTGTATTGGCAGACTGGTTGTTGACATCAGGGATGCGGGTTGGTAGCTCGACCAGTTGTTCTAGACCATGAGTGATGGCGAAGGCCTCGGCTTGACGACCCGCATCATCTGTTTTGTTAGAGAATTTGAGCCAGGCAGCGTTATGTACATTAAAGTCTCCCATGATTATGGTTTCAGCTGTTGGATGGATCTCCTGAATGTAGTCCAGTTTGAGTGATAAAAACTCAAAGAGGTCGTTATATGAAGGTTCATTAGGTGATAGGTAAAGGCAGCAGAGGAACTTAGTCAGTTTGGTATCGATAGCTTGAACCACATCACATCAAAGTCTTTCGGTTCCAAACTCTCTTCACGCTGGCATGAAAGGTTAGCCTTAGCGTAAAGGCAGACTCCACCTTTGAACCTGAATCGAGAATGGAGTTCGTAACCAGGACAAAGCATATGAACCTTGTTGGTGGACGAGTTTACTTGTGTTTCTGTTAGAGCCAGAATATCCGGTTTTTTCGTCTGTAGGTGATGGTGGACGTCATTGATGTTCTTGTTGAGTCCGCGGATGTTGCAAAAATTAATCTTTAATGTTGAGTCCCCTCGAGTACCTCTCCCCCGGAAATCCGAATGGAGAGGTATTTTGCTTCCGGAGTGTTTTACTCTAGGAGATATACCAATTTTTATAAAAGTTCCCAAATAATAGGATTAACTTTGTAGTTTAAAAAATAACGGTGCAAGAAGGCTGAACAAAATCTATTATTAAAAATATAATCCTAGTTTTATTTAACAGTAGATTAGGTAAAAAAGTGCAAGTGGGCGTAAGGAAGTTTATTTTATTTTTTAATTTTTAGTTCCGTTTTTCGTCGGTTTAATTTTTTGTTAAATAGTTTTTATTTTTCAATTTTTTGTGTCTGAAATATACTAATTACTACCTACTTAACTTTCGATTAATTCCAAAATACTTACTTACCCACCTTACTTCAACTAATAACAGTTAAGTAATACGATTATCTACTTCAACTATTTATTGTTATATAATATAAATTATTTTTGATAGTTCTGGTGAGTTCATTTCATCACTTTGTATATAATTCCATCCCTCCATAGAATGTTATTATTGTGACGGATGTAGGAGAACAAAAATAATGACAATAGCGACCTGTCAATGTCAACTACATGTGTGCCAATGTTCACAAGTGAAAAATCAATCATCCCCTATTTTTCTACCCATAGGGGTGGATTAATTCATTCCGAACCCAAATATGATCAACTATGAGGTATACACTAGGTAATAAAAAAAATCATCCAAATCGGAAAACCCAGTACAAAGTTATGCCTGATAGAAGCGGTTAACGGATCAACATTCAGAGGGTGAACGATAAATATTTTCCATTTTGCTACCATTAGGAGTGGATTTTTTTTCAAATTCAATTGGGACCAATTTCGGAGTATGCCCTATCCAATGAAAAAAGAATCATCGGACTCCTCTGTAAAAAGTTATGCGTGGTCATACATAAAAAAATATACGCGTCGACTAGAGAACCTCCTCCTTTTTGGTTTCGTCGGTTGAAAAATGGATAAATACAATGTTAAAAATATACCTCAGAGGGCAGTGTCCAGTGAGAGTCTCGTTACCAATTTCAAGTATTTCTTGTCCAATTCGAGAAGCTGTTCAACTTTCTTTGGCGATAGGCTCACTAGCCTTTTCGCTTATTGTCTTTATCCTGGCACTTTATTCCAGTGAGATTTCATTTCATGTTTCCCAGGATCGAAACTCTTCTCTCTTATGGACTTGAAAGATTCCACAGAAGGTTTCTGAGTCAGGAAATTGTGTGTTTGTTATTCTTTGGCGAGGCAATCTGTTTCTTTGTTATCTCTGAATCCCCTATGATCTGGCACCCATATCAAATGTGACCTTATAACTTACTCATTTTTCAAATATTAATGTAATAGTTCAATAAAAAATCTTGATAGAAATATCTTCATATAATAGATGGGTGGAAGAGTAAACATTTTTTACATATATAACATTTATATTCACAATTGTCTGTACCTTTGATGCATCATTTATAAAAAAAAACGTTTCATTATGATATACCCTATTTTCCATTACAAGCAATGCCACTGGAATTGTTCCGCTACTGCGAGGAGGACATAAACAACAATGGCGGCCACCATATGCATGGGACATTTCGCGCAGCTTGAAACGCATTCTAGTCAGTATATTATAATTACAATTCTATGGAATTCATCCAATTACAAGATATCAAAGAGCTTTTAGAGTATGCGCATTTTGTGTCTGTAACGATTCAAAATCACATAATGGCTCCTCGTTAGATGTCAATGTCTGAAATGACATTATTTGTGCTTTCTGCGCTTTGCGCAGGCACGTTTACGTAAATTCTATTTGGATGAATTTTTCGAGTGATGGGGATATGAACTCTAGCGGTCTAGATTAAGGTTATGTCGGTGGGTATTTCTGTGTAATTCAGGATTCTCACCTTGGCAGCACTGGAAGTAACCTACGTGATGTGTCTAGGGGTATGTGGTCTGTGGAAGGCACCCACAAAACATCAAGCAAATTTTGTTTCAGAAAATCCAAACTTCAACCAAATATGAAAGGAGAAGTTATGAATCGTTCATGAACTCAAATAAATAAAGGGCCATTTTCGGTAGACGATACTGAGAAAAATTAAATCATCCCACCCTGCATTGCATTTGTTGGAAGAATTTCCTCTTGCTAAATAACCCCCCTCCGCGGGTTTGGATTCTGGTAATGCCCCGTTTCCAGTCTAAAAGTATTGCACACTATTGGAATTCCCGTATTTCGAAAAAACTTCAGGTTGAAACCAACACGTTTTTTTAAACAGCCGGTTTTTTCGCTGTCCGAATGGTTTACCGGTGAAGTTTCACGGGGTATTTTAAAACCCGGCCTTTTTTTCCCCCAAAGAATTTCGTTTTAAATGAAATTAATTTTTCACGAGATTGGTTTACAGCCAAATCCAAAGTTCGACGAAGGGGACATTAAAATTGGAGAAGCAACATACGGAATTGGAGTCATGATACCGAATAAACCCTCAAGAAGGCCCCCAAAACGGAAAGGAATCAAGAAACCCTAAAGGGTAAAAAACAACCCGGAAAATGGCATCGGGAAGAGCCAACAAACACGGATCGCCTTCCGAATCGAGGTGTTCCGGAAATCGAAATGAAACAAGTTCAACATCGAGTGCTTCAATCGGCGTACTTTGGGAGTTCCTGACCAAGCCCAACCACAACAAAAATGAAATCGAAATTCAACGAAGTTCCGTGAATGGGGGAATTTCCCCAAAGGAGAGCCGACTTATGGGTAATTGGTAAAAAGAAATGGCCCTTGAAAAATCAAAACCGGGAACCCTTTGACCGGTTACCCACCCAGTTCATCGGCGTTTCAATAGAAGGTTCACCGAAAAAGGGGCCGCCACTCAACCAAAAAACCCTTTGGTAACCAAAGCATTGAGATAATTATGAAACCCGTTTCCCCTTTCTGGCCCGCAGAAGTTGAAACTTCCCCCAACGCGAAATCATACCCGCTGGGGAATTAGTCTTGCCCGAAAATCATATAAATGGAAGAGCACCTCTGCAGTATCACCTGAAGCGATTGCGATATGCATTGAACGTCTGAAAACCTTTTAAACCTTGGCGATGGGGCCGAAAGCGATAGAATCAAATTATTTTTGCGAAAAACATATTGCGGGAGCCATTCCTTCCCCCCGTAGGGGAATAACGCCTATTCAGCGGCAAGCCCGAAAGTGGAAATAATAATACATTCCCGGGTCAAAATTTTTTTATTTTAAAAACAACAGTTTATTTTTCGAGAATACTTGAATAATGTTTTGGGTAGTTTTTTAGAAAAGTTTTGGAAATTCCCCTTTGTCCTGGAAATTTTCGGAAAATAAATCAAACACAAATTTTTTGTTTTTGTAATAGTACGAATTAGGTTTTTGGGAAAAGAAGGTTTTGAAAAAAGAATGATTCGGGAAATTTAAACCCGGGAAAAACGGGATAACTGGAAAACGAATAGGGGAAAAACGGGATGGCGGGATCCCCAGATCAGGAAGCGGAAAACGAAAGGGAAAACGGGATAAGAAAACCAGCGCTTAACCTAGTTGGAAAAACAAAAAAAAAAAAAAAAAGAAATTCTACACATGCAAGTTTTTTCAGGAAATTTTTTCGGAATATTGTAATTTGGAAATTTAACGTATGGGTCAGTTTAGTTAGATAATAAAAAACATACTTTGATGTCATATTTTAACCGTCTATACAGTTGCGGCTTTTTATAGCCTTGTTAATTTTTTTGAACGGTTTGAAGTAGAACAATTAAAAAAAAAAGGTATTGTATTATATCACCGATACTATTTTTTGAAAATAGAATACGTTGTGAGTGTCCGATAGTTTGGCGGGGGAATCAACTTCAAAATTTTAAATAGCTGGGGACATGTGGCATATCGTTAAAAGATAGTTCAATTTTCTTCCCAACCATTTAATTGTTTTTAACATTTCGTGATTTTTTTTTTTCACAATGTGCATTTGAAATCTCAAGCATAAGTGCAGATTTTTATAGCACTCCCCGTTAACCTTTGCATGGTCGACGTAGAACAATGAAAAAAAAGGTATTGAAAGACATCGGATTGCCGAAAAGATGGCGCGGGGGCATCAACTTGAAAATTTCCCCAAATAGCATGGGGATAATGTGGCTCATCGTTGGAAAAACAATTCAGTTTCATTTCCACAATTTTTTTTTTTATTTCGTTCATACCTTTTTTTCACAATATGCATTGGCATTTACAAACTTCCCTCCTCCGAAATTAATTTTCGGCCAGCTCCCCAAAATTCCATAGTGCCTTCGCCCTTGTTGGAAAGCACTCCGTTGTTTGAAAAATTTTGTGTTGAATAACTCTTTTAAACGTTCACCTTTTTGCACAATTGAAGATTTCCCTTTTTCTCGATGCTTTTAATGAAAATTAAAAAAAGCGGGTTTAAACAAGGGGAAAAAAAAAGGAATGATCAAAAAACATGTCTCAGATAATTTTAAAAACATAAAAAAAAGAAAAAAAAATATTATAGTTCTTTTCTTAATATTGGTTTTAAACAAGATAAGCTTGTGGTTTTTTCCCCAAAAAAAACCCCGGGGAGGAGCTTGATCGGCAATATCTCTAGTAACCCCGGGGCAGGGGGGGCGGGGAATGGGGGGCGGGCCCCGGCCCCCAGGGGCAAACCCCCCCTTCTTAAGATGAAGACTGGGGTGGGGCTGGTTTGGCCGGCTTCAGGGTTTCCAAAGGGTTGGGGTTTTCTTTGGTTTTTCGGCCATGGAGTAAAAGGGAGCAATTTTGTAAAAAAAAGCCACCCCCAAAGGGGAAAAATAATGCATAAAGAATGCAAATGGGGAAAAATTTTTTCAGGTAAAGACCCAACTTGTCCTTTTGGGAATTTGGGGAATGAGGGGAGATTGTATTATTGAGGTAAGATGTTTATTTCATCTGGGGGTTTTTTTTGGGGAAAAGAAAGTAGGGTTGACCCCCAAAAATAATTGAAAAAAAAAAGGAAATTTGGGGTAATTTTTGTTGGGGATAATTCGCGGGTCCATGTTGGAATTTTTCGCCATTGATGATAAAATGACAATTTTCGGGTTTTTGGGAAAATGATATAACTTCCAGGCTGGATCTCGTGGTGGTTTTTCCGGGAAGCTCTCGGGGATGATGATATTGGTTGCAGTAGAAAAAAAAGGTTGTTTTTTGGTGTCAATTTGGTTTTCCAAATTTTTTTTTTCAAAGTGCACATCATACAGGAACAATTAGCAGGTTTTTCTTGATAATGATGTTAAAAAAAGAAATTTTTTTTTTGTGGTTGTTTTTTCAGGGGGAAGGGTTCTCGATTTCTTCACGGGGTTTTTTCTTCATACTGGTAAAGTTCTTCACTCTTTTTTGGGGGGTTAGGTGGTTTTGATGGTAATATAATTTTTTTTTTGGGGTGGGTTTTGGGGTAAAAAAAATAGGTTTGAAAAAAAATTGGTTTCAATATTGGAAAATGGATCCCAATTTTTTCTCTCCAGTAAAAAATTTTTTGTTTTCCCCCTTAAAAAATTTAATAACTATGTTGTTTTTTTTAAACCCCCCAACTGATTTTGAGAAAAAAGAACCCCTTTTTTTGAAAAAATTAAATAAATTAGTCAAAAGAGAAAAGTGGGTTTAACCTTTTAAATTTGAAAAAATAACAGCATTAAAAATTTGGGGGCTAGTTGACTTTGAAAAGTTATTAGAGAGTCTATTATCAGATGAAAGCATTGATTTCATTAATTTTATTTTGAAATGTTTTTTTCAGTTGAAAAAATTTTTAATACATTGAATTTAATTTGGTAAAAAAGGGCCCTTTTTTTTTTACACTTTCTTTTAAAAAAAAGTTATTCATACAGTTCGCCCCCCCTTAATTGGGGCATTTTTTTTTAAATATTGGGGGATTTTTAAATTTTTTCTTTCACCATCTTCATTTTGGCTAAAGTACCAAAAAAAACCCTTTGTTTTTTCCACCCCCAAATTTATAAGTCCCCCCTTTTTTTATGACTGGTTTTTTAATTTGTAATAAATGGGGCCCCTTTAACAACAAAAAATAATAATTTGTTTATTTCACTAGTTAAAAAAAAAAAATGATGGGGATAATTTTTCCTCAGTACATTTTAAAAGGAAAAAACAAATTGTCTACATACAAACTGTTTTTTTTTTATATATACCCCAAATTTAAATTTTTTCAGACAATTTTTTCCATCTATATATTTTTTTTGGATTTGAATTAAAAGAAAAAAAATGTGGGGGATGCTAGTCGGGGGGTTTTAAAACATTTAAAAAACCCTAAAAAAAAAGCACACACATTTTAAAGTAAAAAAATTGATTTCAACAGTAAAAAAATTCAAATTCATGGTCAGGTTGAAATTTAAAATTCTAGAACGAGAGTGGCACAAAAGGGGGGGGAAAGCATTTTAACCAAAAAAATTTAGGGTGGCAATTTTTTCTATGAGAGCAGCTTTCAGTCTGGGGTTTGGAAAAAAATTACATTTGCCGAATTTTTTATCGATTTACGCTTATTTTTAAGGGGTTTTTGGCCCCGGAAAAAGGTCTTTTTTTTTATGGTAGTTGTTTTTTGTGGGGGGTCAATAAATTTTTTTGGGGGGTGGGGGTGGTATTGATGCTGAGTTGCAGAAAGTTCTGGCCCCTTTTGTAAAATAATTTAAGGGGGTTTATATATATATATATATATATAATAACCAAATAGATTTTAAAGTTTTAAAAAAAGCTTCTGCATGATTTGCCTCCATCCAAGGGGCCAAGGGGTTTTGATAATATTTTTAACATAAAACCCTCGCTGCAGGGGGTTCCCTGGCCCCAGGTGAGATTCCATACCCTTGATGGCAGGGGTACTGTTCCATAGTACAGATTCAACAAAAACCTGTTTACTCGGGGGTTTTTTCCAAAAAACCCATTAATTAGGGGAATTTCCAAGGGGAAATAACAAGGGTTTCTATATGAGGGGGCCCCGGGGAGTTTGTAGTCCAGGAGGCCTACATCTTTTTTTTTTGAGCAAGATTAAAATCAACTCCTGGTTTTTTAAAAAAACTGAAGTTCTCATGAACATTACTCAGTAGGGGAATTCATTAATGTTGTTTTCGGGATATTTAGTGTCAAATGGTTTTATTTGCCCCCGTTACTACCCTCATATATATACCAGGTTTTTTTTGCCAGAGCTATAAATTCTTGTCCTTTTAAAGGAAATTGGGGGTCATCCCCGTATGCAACTACATGTTTTCCTTTAAAACTATTAAAATTTCAATTTTTTTGCCTGTTGTATGAGTAAATTTGATTGAGTGCTCAGTGCATTTTTTTTACTGAAAACCCTTTGAAATTTTAATTTATTTCTGATATCAACTAATTCAGTTATATTCATATAACTTAAAAAAAGGATGTTTACTAGTGATTATTCTATTTAAATTTTCCCCTTTTTTTGGCACTATAGGATTAGTTAACTTTTTTAATGGTTTTTTGGGGTTCATTAAAAATAAAAGGGGGTGGAAGAAAAGAGATAATTTCTTTTAAATAAATACAAAAAAAAAAAAATTAAATTTTTACGCTTTATATTATGTTTGGGAATTTTGATGTTTCAGCCCCAACTTTTTTTTTTGTGTTTGGGTAAAAGGTTGAATATCCGGGGCGAGGGGGCAAATTTTTTCCCTTTTTTAAAAAACTGTATCATTTTTTTTTAAAAAAGGGGGTTTCCCGGGGGTTTTTTGATTTTCCCCTTTTCAAATTTTCGAAATTTAATTCTTCATTGATTTGTTAAAAATTTTTTTTCATGGTTTCTTTTTTGATTTTGAACATACTTTGATATTAGGGCTTTTTAGATATGTCAAATGGATTTTTTTAAAAATTTCCCAAAAATTTAAAAAAAGGTGTATATCCAGTAGAAGAATAATACAATTATTAAAATTTTTTTTCATCTCTATCCATTTTTGGGGCTAATCAATAATAATTTTTTTGTGATTCTACAGTTAGTTTTGTAAATATGATAATTAATTTTGTAAATTTTTTTAAAAATTTGAACATATAAGTATTTTGGATTTATTCTTATTATTTTATCTTGAGTTTTTTAAAAAAAAATTGTTTTTCATTTGTTAATTGGGAAAAAAAGTGAATAATAGATATGTGATTCACAAAACACAAAGTTCAGTGACCCTTTTATTTTTTCCCCAAAATTGATATCCTAGACACTTAAAAAGGGAATTGGTTTTTTTTTATAAAATTTCAAGTGTTTTTTTTTCTCTTTTGGGAAAAATGCTTTAGAAATATATTTTACATTTTATATATGCTTGGTTATATTCATTTATTATTCAGGGGGGCCCCCCGGGAACCCACCAAAAATTTTTATTTTCAGGAGGTCTCCCCCGGGAAGGGCCTAATATTTTATTTTCAGGGGGTCTACCTGATTTGTGATGAAAAAATTTTTTTGGGTGGTCTACTTTTTTTCCCCAAAACATAATTTTGAATTTTCCCCAAAAATTCCTCTTCTTAAAAATTTTTTAAGGCTGGGTATGAAAAACAATGTTCAATTTCATAATTTTTTTTAAAATTTCCCCTTTTTGGGTTTAATGGTTTGTCCGTATCACCAACAATTTTTTTAAATATTATTTTTTTTAACCATTGTTGAAAAAAAGCTAATTTTTTTTAAAGTTCGTGTTTTTTTGGGAAATTTTTTTTTTATCGGTTTTAATTTAAAAAAAAAATTCATTCTTTATATGTAGAAAATTTGGAATTTTTTTTTTTTTTGGTTGGAATCTGTGAATCAATTTTTTAAATTTAGGCTTACTTTTGTTTTTTTTGGTTTTTTTTAATAATATGTTTTTTTCCTGAAGGGCAATTTTTTGGTTTTCCCCCTTGAATCCCCAAATTTTAATGGAATATTATAGGGGAAGTCCTGAAATTTAAATTATGATTTTTTCTATCGTTTTTGGTTTTAAAACGGTTCTTTTTTTGGGGGGGAAAAAATTTTGCTGTGGGAAAAAAGTATTCACATTTCTAGTTTTTGTGGGCATTGGTTTGGTTTTTTTTGAGGGTTTGATTCTTTTTGGGTTTCCAAAATTTGGATTATTTTGGGGGTTTTTAAATACCTGGATTGGTGAAAAACCTTTGGGGCATTTTTTTTGGGGTTTGGGGTTTTTTTTTGGTTGACAGAAAAAAATTCGATTCTTGGGGTTTAGGAATTTTTGGGGTTTAGAAAAAAGGTTTTTTTCGAAAAAATTTTTTTTTGGGGGAAAATTTTTTTAAAAAAAATTTCTATTTTGGTTTTAAAATTTTGGGTTTGGGGGGAAAATTTAATTTCTTTGTTGATTCATAAAATTATATTCTGGCATATAATTTTTTGGTTTTTTTGCAGGCAATGGTATTTACCTTTCCTTTGGGGGGAATTGATTGAAATTGATTTATTTTTTTCCCCGTTTTTTAAGTCTCGTTTCCTTTTTTTTGGGGAACGTATCTCATCATATCCTAGCATATCCTATGTATCCTATCATATCCCATCGTATCCTATGTATCCATTCGTATCCCCAAGGATCCCCTTGGTTTTTATCCCCCTCGTGTCGTTTGGGGTTTAATTTTCCCCCCCGTTAAAAAAAACCCCAGTTTTTTTTTATAGTTCGTTTTTTTTTTAAAAAAACTTTTATTCCCGGCTACGGAAAAAGGCCAAAAGCCATATTCCCCTACGGTTTTGGAAACAATATACCCGGGGACAGATGGGGCACATCAGTTTTCTGGCTATATAATTTTTCCCCGGGGGGGTTTAGGGGTTTATTGAGGAGATCCTTATCTGTTGGGGCCCCGTTACCTTTTTAAAAAATTTAAATTTTAAGTAAGTAGTTTTTTTAATTAACATTATACCCAATTAGGGGAGGGACCAATTACTTTAACCCTTTTTGGGGGATTTGGGCATGAAGTGCCCCATAAGATGTATGATGCTGTTGGGGATAAAGTAAAAAAAAAAACCCAAGGCGTTGGTGGTTTTTTTTGGTGATAAATATGGTTGGTACATTTGTTAAGCCCCCCTTTTTTGGGGGGGGGGTGTCGGGGAAAGCCGCATTTGGCCCATTTCCCCCAAATTAATGTTAAATATTGTTTTCGTTGAAATATATTTTGTATAATTGGGAAAAAAAGTTCGAATGAAATCTAGGTGAAAACACTCGAAATATAGTATTGTGATTGCGAATTGCAGTGTTCCTTGTGACAATTCCGACCAATGGCGAGCCGCCATTCTAGACGTCTCTTCTCGGTCTCGTATCGTATCCTATCGTATCGTTTCGTATCGTTTCCTTTCGAATCGTTTCGAATCGTATCCTATCATATCCTATCCTATCTTATCCAATCGTATCCTGTTGTATCCTATCGTATCCTATCGTATCCTATCGTATCCTATCGTATCCTATCGTATCGTTTCGTTCCATTCCGTTTCGTTAAAACTAACCTGAGTTTTTTTTTCACTATAGTTCGTTTTTCTTAAAAAACAACTATATTCCCGGCTACGGAAGGCCAAACAGCTATATTCCCAGCCACGGATGGCCAAACAGCTAAATTCCCGGCTACAGATGGCCAAACAGCTATATTCGTGGCTACGGATGGCATACATCTAGTTTTCTGGCTATATATTGTCACTCTTCGAAGGGGATTGAGATTGATTGAGGAGTATCCTTATCTGTTCGGTTCATGTTACCTGAAAAAATTTGAAATTTCAAGTAAGTAGTTTTAAGTTAACATTATACCCAATTAGGATAGGGACCAATAACTGTTAACCCTCTGGGGTATTTGGGCATGAAGTGCCATATAAGATGTACGATGCTGTTGAAATAAAGTGAAAAAAAGCCTCTTTCAAGGCGTTGGTGGTTGTGTTGGTGATAAATATGGTTGGTACATTTGTTAAGCATCCTTTTTGGAGGGGGTCGTGTCGTAAAATGCCGCATTTGGCACATTTCAGCAAATTAATGTTAAATGTTATTTTTCATAAAATATATTTTGTATAATTCGGGAAAAAGTTCGAATGACATCTAGAGTGAAAACACTCGAAATACAGTATTGTAATTGCGAATTGCAGGGTTACACCCCTTTTGACAATTCCGACCAATGGCAAGCCGCCATTCTAGACCTCTCGTCTCAGTCTCGTATCGTATCCTATTGTATCCTATCGTATCGTTTCCTTTCGTTTCAAATCGTATCCTATCCAATCGTATCCTATCCTATCGTATCGTTTCGTTCCATTCCGTTTCGTTGAAACTTACCCGAGTTTTTTTTTCACTATAGTTAGTTTTTCTTAAAAAACAACTATATTCCCGGCTACGGAAGGCCAAACAGCTATATTCTTGGCTACGGATTACCAAACAGCTATATTCCCGGCTACGGATAGCCAAACAGCTATATTCCCGGCTACGGATGGCATACATCTAGTTTTCTGGCCATATATTGTCACTCTTCGAGGGGGATTGAGATTGATTGAGGAGTATCCTTATCTGTTCGGTTCATGTTACCTGAAAAAATTTGAAATTTCAAGTAAGTAGTTTTAAGTTAACATTATATCCAATTAGGATAGGGACCAATTACTGTTAACCCTCTGGGGTATTTGGGCATGAAGTGCCATATAAGATGTATGATGCTGTTGAAATAAAGTGAAAAAAAACCTCTTTCAAGGCGTTGGTGGTTGTGTTGGTGATAAATATGGTTGGTATATTTGTTAAGCGTCCTTTTTGGAGGGGGTCGTGTCGTGAAATGCCGCATTTGGCCCATTTCAGCAAATTAATGTTACATATTATTTTTCATAAAATATATTTTGTATAATTCGGAAAAAAGTTCGAATGAAATCTAGAGTGAAAACACTCGAAATATAGTATTGTAATTGCGAATTGCAGGGTTACGCCCCTTTTGACAATTCCGACCTATAACGAGCCGCCATTCTCGTCTCGTATCGTATAGTATCGTTTCGTATCGTTTCCTTTCGAATCGTATCCTATCGTATCCTATCCTATTGTATCCATTCGTATCCTATCGTATCCTATCGTATCCCGTTTCGTATCATTTCTTTTTCTTTCGTTTCCTTTTGTTTCGAATCGTATCTCATCATGCCTATCATATTCCTATCATATCCTATCTATCCATCGTATCCAATCGTATCCTATCGTATCCTATCGTATCCTATTGTATCCATCGTATCCTATCGTATCATTTCGTTCCATTCCGTTTCGTTCCGTTTCGTTAAAACTTACCTGAGTTTTTTTTTCACTATAGTTCGTTTTTCTTAAAAAACAACTATATTCCCGGCTACAGAAGGCCAAACAGCTATATTCCCGGCTACGGAGGGCCAAACAGCTATATTCCCGGCTACAGATGGCAAACGCTATATACCCTTCACGGATGGCACACATCTAGTTTTCTGTGCTATATATTGTCTCTCTTCGAGGGCGATTGAGATTGATTTAGGAGTATCCTTATCTGTTCGGTTCATGTTACTTGAAAAAATTTGACATTTTAAGGAAGTAGTTTTAAGTTAACATTATACCCAATTAGGATAGGGACCAATTACTGTTAACCCTCTGGGGTATTTGAGCATGAAGTGCCATATAAGATTTATGATGCTGTTGACATAAAGTAAAAAAAAAAGCCTCTTTCAAGGCGTTGGTGGTTGTGTTGGTGATAAATATGGTTGGTACATTTGTTAAGCGTCCTTTTTGGAGGGGGTAGTGTCGTAAAATTCCGCATTTGGCCCATTTCAGCAAATTAATGTTAAATATTATTTCTCATAAAATATGTTTTGTATAATTCGGAAAAAAGTTCGAATGAAATCTAGAGTGAGAACACTCGAAATATAGTATTATAATTGCGAATTGCAGGGTTACGCCCCTTTTGACAATTCCGACCTATAACGAGCCGCCATTCTAGACGTCTCGTCTCGTTTCCTTTTGTTTCGAATCGTATCTCATCATATCCTATCATATCCTATCGTATCCTATCATATCCTATCGTATCCTATCGTATCCATTCGTATCAATCGTATCCTATCGTATCCTATCGTATCCTATCGTATCCTATCGTATCGTTTCGTTCCATTTTGTTTCGTTCTGTTTCGTTAAAACTTACCTGAGTTTTTTCTCCACTATAGTTCGTTTTTCTTAGAAAACAACTATATTCCCGGCTACGGAAGACCAAACAGCTATTTTCCCAGCTACGAATGACCAAACAGCTATATTCGTGGCTACGGATGGCCAAACAGCTATATTCCCGGCTACGGATGGCATACATCTAGTTTTCTGGCTATATATTGTCACTCTTCGAGGGGGATTGAGATTGATTGAGGAGTATCCTTATCTGTTCGGTTCAGGTTACCTGAAAAATTTGAAATTTCAATAAGTAGTTTTAAGTTAACATCATACCCAATTAGGATAGGGACCAATTACTGTTAACCCTCTGGGGTATTTGGGCATGAAGTGCCATATAAGATGTATGATGCTGTTGAAATGAAGTGAAAAAAAAGCCTCTTCCAAGGCGTTGGTGGTTGTGTTGGTGATAAATATGGTTGGTACATTTGTTAAGCGTCCTTTTTGGATGGGGTCGTGTCGTGAAATGCCGCATTTGGCCCATTTCAGCAAATTAATGTTAAATATTGTTTTCATTGAAATATATTTTGTATAATTCGGAAAAAAGTTCGAATGAAATCTAGAGTGAAAACACTCGAAATATAGTATTGTGATTGCGGAATTGCAGGGTTACGCCCCCTTTGACAATTTCGACCAATGGCGAGCCGCCATTCTAGACGTCTCGTCTCGTATCGTATCGTTTCCTTTCGAATCGTATCCTATCATATCCTATCGTATCCTATCTTATCCAATCGTATCCTGTCGTATCCTATCGTATCCTATCGTATCCTATCGTATCCTATCGTATCCTATCGTATCGTTTCGTTCCATTCCGTTTCGTTAAAACTAACCCGAGTTTTTTTTTCACTATAGTTCGTTTTCCTTAAAAATCAACTATATTCCCGGCTACGGAAGGCCAAACAGCTATATTCCCAGCCACGGATGGCCAAACAGCTACATTCCGGCTACGGATGGCCAAACAGCTATATTCACTCTACGGATGGCACACATCTAGTTTTCTGGCTATATATTGTCACTCTTCGAGGGGATTGAGATTGATTGAGGGTATCCTTATCTGTTAGGTTCATGTTACCTGAAAAATTTGAAATTTCAAGTAAGTAGTTTTAAGTTAACATTATACCCAATTAGGATAGGGACCAATTACTGTTAAGCCTCTGGGGTATTTGGGCATGAAGTGCCATATAAGATGTATGATGCTGTTGAAATAAAGTGAAAAAAAAGCCTCTTTCAAGGCGTTGGTGGTTGTGTTGGTGATAAATATGGTTGGTACATTTGTTAAGCATCCTTTTTGGAGGGGGTCGTGTCGTAAAATGCCGCATTTGGGACATTTCAGCAAATTAATGTTAAATATTATTTTTCATAAAATATATTTTGTATAATTCGGGAAAAAGTTCGAATGACATCTAGAGTGAAAACACTCAAAATATAGTATTGTAATGGCGAATTGCAGGGTTACGCCCCTTTTGACAATTCCGACCTACAACGAGCCGCCATTCTCGTCTCGTATCGTATAGTATCGTATCGTTTCGTATTGTTTCCTTTCGAATCGTATCCTTTTTTTTATCATATCCTATCGTTATCCTATCATATCCTATCGTATCCTATCGTATCAATCGTACCCAATCGTATCAATCTATCCTATCGTATCCTATTGTATCCTATTGTATCCTATCGTATCCTATCGTATCATTTCGTTCCATTCCCTTTCGTTCCGTTTCGTTAAAACTTACCTGGGTTTTTTTTTCACTATAGTTCGTTTTTCTTAAAAAACAACTATATACCCCGCTACGGATGGCACACATCTAGTTTTCTGGCTATATATTGTCACTCTTCGAGGGGGATTGAGATTGATTGAGGAGTATCCTTATCTGTTCGGTTCATGTTACCTGAAAAAATTTGAAATTTTAAGGAAGTAGTTTTAAGTGAACATTATACCCAATTAGGATAGGGACCAATTACTGTTAACCCTCTGGGGTATTTGGCATGAAGTGCCATATAAGATTTATGATGCTGTTGACATAAAGTAAAAAAAAAGCCTCTTTCAAGGCGTTGGTGGTTGTGTTGGTGATAAATATGGTTGGTACATTTGTTAAGCGTCCTTTTTGGAGGGGGTCGTGTCGTGAAATGCCGCATTTGGCCCATTTCAGCAAATTAATGTTAAATATTATTTTTCATAAAATATATTTTGTATAATTCGGAAAAAAGTTCGAATGAAATCTAGAGTGAAAACACTCGAAATATAGTATTGTAATTGCGAATTGCAGGGTTACGCCCCTTTTGACAATTCCGACCTATAACGAGCCGCCATTCTAGACATCTCGTCTCGTTTCCTTTTGTTTCGAATCGTATCTCATCATATCCTATCATATCCTATCGTATCCTATCATATCCTATCGTATCCTATCGTATCCATTCGTATCAATCGTATCCTATCGTATCCTATCGTATCCTATCGTATCCTATGGTATCCTATCGTATCGTTTCGTTCCATTCCGTTTCGTTAAAACATACCTGAGTTTTTTTTTTCACTATAGTTCGTTTTTCTTAAAAAACAACTATATTCCCGGCTACGGAAGGCCAAACAGCTATATTCCCGGCTACGGATGGCCAAACAGCTATATTCCCAGCTACGAATGGCCAAACAGCTATATACCCGGCTACGGATGGCACACATCTAGTTTTCTGGCTATATATTGTCACTCTCGAGGGGATTGAGATTGATTGAGGAGTATCCTTATCTGTTCGGTTCATGTTACCTGAAAAAATTTGAAATTTTAAGTAAGTAGTTTTAAGTTAACATTTTACCCAATTAGGATAGGGACCAATTACTGTTAACCCTCTGGGGTATTTGGGCATGAAGTGCCATATAAGATGTATGATGCTGTTGACATAAAGTAAAAAAAAAGCCTCTTTCAAGGCGTTGGTGGTTGTGTTGGTGATAAATATGGTTGGTACATTTGTTAAGCGTCCTTTTTGGAGGGGGTCGTGTCGTGAAATGCCGCATTTGGCCCATTTCAGCAAATTAATGTTAAATATTATTTTTCATAAAATATATTTTGTATAATTCGGAAAAAAGTTCGAATGAAATCTAGAGTGAAAACACTCAAAATATAGTATTGTAAATGCGAATTGCAGGGTTACGCCCCTTTTGACAATTCCGACCTATAACGAGCCGCCATACTAGATGTCTCGTATCGTTTCCTTTCGTTTCCTTTTGTTTCGAATCGTATCTCATCATATCCTATCATAATCAACAACTATAGAGCAATAAACATAATTAACGTAATGGCAAAAATTTTTGAACAAATTGTATGTACCAACTTAACAAGTGCTCTAAAACCAAATATCTCTATATTTCAGCATGGATTTGTCACCGATAAATCTACAGTCTCAAACCTTTGCATATTGTCAGAATATGCCTCGAAGCAATAAAAAACAAAAAGCAACTGGATGTCATCTATACAGACTGTGAGAAAGCCTTTGACAAGGTTGACCACGGGCTGCTCCTAGATCGACTAGTTGCCATGGGAATATCACACTCCACCTTTCTGTTTTTAAAATCATATCTGTTGAATTGGGCCCTCACGGTGAAGATAGGCAAAAATACTTCAAACAAGTATACAGCTACCTCTAGTGTACCGCAAGGTAGTACCTTAGGTCCACTATTATTTACATTGTATATTAACTCCCTGCCCGATTGTCTTTCTGAATCTATAGGACTGCTCTTTGCTGATGATTTTAATGTCTTCAAAATAATATCTTCTCCCCAAGACTGCCTCTTACTACAGACAGATATAAAAAATATTAGTCGTTGGTTCAAAGATAATAAAATGTCAATTAACATAAAGAAATGCTCTGTAGTGACCTTTACACGGAAAACTAACATCATTGAACATACCTATAACATAGACGGGGTCGAGTTGGAAAAAAGGAGTGAAATCAAAGATCTGGGAGTTAACTTTCAGAGCAATATGAAATTCAATTCGCACTACACCAAGACGGTTAATAGAGCATTGAAAGTTTTAGGTTTCATCATTAGAAATAGCAAGTCCTTCGAACTGGGAACAATTATCAAGCTCTATCATGCCTTAGTGAGACCACATCTGGAATATGCAGCACAAATCTGGATGCCTTCAGCCCAAACACACATAGACCGCATTGAGAAAGTACAAAAGAGGTTCTTAAGATACCTTTATGTCAGGAAAAATAGCACATACCCATATATGGTCTCATATAGGTGCATGCTAGATAGCTTCGATTCCAAGAGTTTGTTGGATAGAAGAAATAAACAGGCGGTGTTATTTGTATACCATCTTTTTTAGTACACAAAATACAAAGACTGTGATCTAATGAAGTACATATACATAAACGTCCCTAAAATCAATTTAAGAATTTTAAATTATGATGTATTCAAAACAGATCCAGGCAGTATATCACCAATAAACAAAATGTTATTGATATGCAATCAATCTCTCAAGCAAGCACACATAGATTTATTCGACACAAACCTGAAAGAACTGCAAAAAATCTGACTGTTTGCTTTATTTAGCTTAGTATAGGTTATTGTTTTTTTTTTTTTTTTTTTTGTTTAGATGTATATATATATATATATATATATATACATTACTTCTTCCCCACTACCATTACTTGTTATTCCCAATAGGTGTTTGTAATGAGAACAATAAATAAATAAATAAATAAATATCCTATCGTATCCTATCATATCCTATCGTATCCTATCGTATCCATTCGTATCCAATCGTATCCTATCGTATCCTATCGTATCCTATCGTATCGTTTCGTTCTATTCCGTTTCGTTCCGTTTCGTTAAAACTTACCTGAGTTTTTTTTCCACTATAGTTCGTTTTTCTTAAAAAACAACTATATTCCCGGCTACGGAAGACCAAACAGCTATATTCCCGGCTACGAATGGCCAAACAGCTATATTCCCAGCTACGGATGGCCAAACAGCTATATTCCCGGCTACGGATGGCATACATCTAGTTTTCTGGCTATATATTGTCACTCTTCGAGGGGGATTGAGATTGATTGAGGAGTATCCTTATCTGTTCGGTTCATGTTACCTGAAAAATTTTGAAATTTCAAGTAAGTAGTTTTAAGTTACCATTATACCCAATTAGGATAGGGACCAATTACTGTTAACCCTCTGGGGTATTTGGGCATGAAGTGCCATATAAGATGTATGATGCTGTTGAAATAAAGTGAAAAAAAAGCCTCTTTCAAGGCGTTGGTGGTTGTGTTGGTGATAAATATGGTGTTGGAACATTTGTTAAGCGTCCTTTTTGGAGGGGGTCGTGTCGTGAAATGCCGCATTTGGCCCATTTCAGCAAATTAATTTTAAATATTGTTTTCATAAAATATATTTTGTATAATTCGGAAAAAAGTTCGAATGAAATCTAGAGTGAAAACACTCGAAATATAGTATTGTAATTGCGAATTGCAGGGTTACGCCCCCTTTGACAATTCCGACCAATGGCGAGCCGCCATTCTAGACCTCTCGTCTCGGTCTCGTATCGTATCCTATTGTATCCTATCGTATCGTTTCCTTTCGTTTCAAATCGTATCCTATCGTATCCTATCGTATCCTATCTTATCCAATCGTATCCTATCGTATCCTATCGTATCCTATCGTATCGTTTCGTTCAATTCCGTTTCGTTAAAACTTACCTGAGTTTTTTTTTACTATAGTTCGTTTTTCTTAAAAAACAACTATATTCCCGGCTACGGAAGACCAAACAGCTATATTCCCGCTACGAATGGCCAAACAGCTATATTCCCGGCTACGGATGGCCAAACAGCTATATTCCCGGCTACGGATGGCATACATCTAGTTTTCTGGCCATATATTGTCACTCTTCGAGGGGGATTGAGATTGATTGAGGAGTATCCTTATCTGTTCAGTTCATGTTACCTGAAAAAATTTGAAACTTCAAGTAAGTAGTTTTAAGTTAACATTATACCCAATTAGGATAGGGACCAATTACTGTTAACCCTCTGGGGTATTTGGGCATGAAGTGCCATATAAGATGTATGATGCTGTTGAAATAAAGTGAAAAAAAACCTCTTTCAAGGCGTTGGTGGTTGTGTTGGTGATAAATATGGTTGGTACATTTGTTAAGCGTCCTATTTGGAGGGGTCGTGTCGTGAAATGCCGCATTTGGCCCATTTCGGCAAATTAATGTTAAATATTATTTTTCATAAAATATATTTTGTATAATTCGGAAAAAAGTTCGAATGAAATCTAGAGTGAAAACACTCGAAATATAGTATTGTAATTACGAATTGCAGGGTTATGCCCCTTTTGACAATTCCGACCAATACAAGCCGCCATTCTAGACGTCTCGTCTCGTATCGTATCGTATCGTATCGTATCGTATCCTATCGTATCGTTTTTTTCGTTTCCTTTCGTTTCGAATCATTTTGAATCGTATCCTATCGTATCCTATTGTATCCTATCGTATCCTATCGTATCCTATCGTATCCTATCGTATCCCATCGTATCCTATTGTATCCAATCGTATCCTATCGTATCCTATCGTATCCCATCGTATCCTATCGTATCGTTTCGTATCGTTTCCTTTCGTTTCCTTTTGTTTCGATCGTTCTATCGTATCCTATCGTATCCTATCGTATCCTATCGTATCCTATCGTATCCTATCGTATCCAATCGTATCCTATCGTATCCTATCGTATCCTATCGTATCCTATCGTATCGTTTCGTATCCTTCCTTTCGTTTCCTTTTGTTTGAATCGTATCTCATCATATCCTATCATATCCTATCGTATCCTATCGTATCCATTCCGTTTCGTTGAAACTTACCTGAGTTTTTTTTTCACTATAGTTCGTTTTTCTTAAAAAACAACTATACAAAAAACAACTATAATAACATAAAGTTAAAAAAAAAGCCTCTTTCAAGGCGTTGGTGGTTGTGTTGGTGATAAATATGGTTGGTACATTTGTTAAGCGTCCTTTTTGGAGGGGGTCGTGTCGTGAAATGCCGCATTTGGCCCATTTCAGCAATATATGTTAAATATTATTTTTCATAAAATATATTTTGTATAATTCGGAAAAAAATTCGAATGAAATCTAGAGTGAAAAGACTTGAAATATAGTATTGTAATTGCGAATTGCAGGGTTACGCCCCTTTTGACAATTCCGACCTATTACGAGCCGCCATTCTAGACGTCTCGTATCGTTTCGTTTCCTTTCGTTTCCTTTTGTTTCGAATCGTATCTCATCATATCCTATCATATCCTATCGTATCCTATCATATCCTATCGTATCCTATCATATCCATTCATATCCAATCGTATCCTATCGTATCCTATCGTATCCTATCGTATCCTATCGTATCCTATCGTATTGTATCGTTTCGTTCCATTCCGTTTCGTTCCGTTTCGTTAAAACTTACCTGAGTTTTTTTTCCACTATAGTTCGTTTTTCTTGAAAAACAACTATATTCCCGGCTACGGAAGACCAACAAGCTATATTCCCGGCTACGGATGGCCAAACAGCTATATTCCCGGCTACAGATGGCACACATCTAGTTTTCTGGCTATATATTGTCACTCTTTGAGGGGGATTGAGATTTATTGAGGAGTATCCTTATCTGTTCGGTTCATGTTACCTGAAAAAATTTGAAATTTTAAGTAAGTAGTTTTAAGTTAACATTATACCCAATTAGGATAGGGACCAATTACTGTTAACCCTCTGGGGTATTTGGGCATGAAGTGCCATATAAGATGTATGATGCTGTTGACATAAAGTAAAAAAAAAAGCCTCTTTCAAGGCGTTGGTGGTTGTGTTGGTGATAAATATGGTTGGTATATTTGTTAAGCGTCCTTTTTGGAGGGGGTCGTGTCGTGAAATGCCGCATTTGGCCCATTTCAGCAAATTAATGTTAAATATTATTTTTCATAAAATATATTTTGTATAATTCGGAAAAAAGTTCGAATGAAATCTAGAGTGAAAACACTCGGAATATAGCATTGTAATTGCGAATTGCAGGGTTACGCCCCTTTTGACAATTCCGACCTATAACAAGCTGCCATTCTAGACGTCTCGTCTCGTATCGTATCGTTTCGTATCGTTTACTTTCGTTTCGAATCGTTTTGAATCGTATCCTATCGTATCCTATCGTATCCTATCCTATCGTATCCTATCGTATCCTATCGTATCCTATCGTATCCTATTGTATCCAATCGTATCCTATCGTGTCCTATCGTATCCTATCGTATCCTATCGTATCGTATCGTATCGTTTCCTTTCGTTTCCTTTTGTTTCGAATCGTATCTCATCATATCCTATCATTTCCTATCGTATCCTATCATATCCTATCGTATCCTATCGTATCCTATCGTATCCAATCGTATCCAATCGTATCCAATCGTATCCTATTGTATCCTATCGTATCCTATTGTATCCTATCGTATCGTTTCGTTCCATTCCGTTTCGTTAAAACTTACCTGAGTTTTTTTTTCACTATAGTTCGTTTTTCTTAAAAAACAACTATATTCCCGGCTACGGAAGGCCAAACAGCTATATTCCCGGCTACGGATGGCCAAACAGCTATATTCCCGGCTACAGATGGCCAAACAGCTATATACCCGACTACGGATGGCACACATCTAGTTTTCTGGCTATATATTGTCACTCTTCGAGGGGGATTGAGATTTATTGAGGAGTATCCTTATCTGTTCGGTTCATGTTACGTGAAAAAATTTGCAATTTGTAGTAAGTAGTTTTAAGTTAACATTATACCCAATGAGGATAGGGACCAATTACTGTTAACCCTCTGGGGTATTTGGGCATGAAGTGCCATATAAGATGTATGATGCTGTTGACATAAAGTAAAAAAAAGCCTTTTTCAAGGCGTTGGTGGTTGTGGTGGTGATAAATATGGTTGGTACATTTGTTAAGCGTCCTTTTTGGAGGGGGTCGTGTCCTGAAATGCCGCATTTGGCCCATTTCAGCAAATTAATGTTAAATATTATTTTTCATAAAATATATTTTGTATAATTCGGAAAAAAGTTCGAATGAAATCTAGAGTGAAAACACTCGAAATATAGTATTGTAATGGATTGAGATTTATTGAGGAGTATCCTTATCTGTTCGGTTCATGTTACCTGAAAAATTTGAAATTTTAAGTAGTTTAAGTTAACATTATACCAATTAGGATAGGGACCAATTACTGTTAACCCTCTGGGGTATTTGGGCATGAAGTGCCATATAAGATGTGATGCTGTTGACATAAAGTAAAAAAAAACTCTTCAAGGCGTTGGTGGTTGTGTTGGTGATAAATTGGTTGGAATTTTTAAGCGTCCTTTTGGGTCTTGTCGAAAATGCCGCATTTGGTTTTCAAAATTAATGTTAAATATTATTTTCAAAATATTTTTTAAATTCGGAAAAAGTTCGAATGAAATCTGGGTAAAAACACTCGAATTATAGTTTTAATTGCAATTGGGGGGTTCCCCTTTGACAATTCCGACCTATAGCCCCCATTCTGCGCCCTTTTTCTTCTTTTTCGTTTACTTTCGTTTGAATTTTTGAATCTATCCTTCGTACCTATACCCCGTATCCTATCACCCTTCGTATCCTATTGCCCCCAAATGTACCTATCGTGTCCTATCGTATCCTATCACCTATCGTTCTACTTTTTGTTTTATTTTCCCTTTTCCCTTTTTTCCTTTTTTGTTTGAATCGTTCTCATCATCCCCTATTACCTATCATCCTATCTTATCCTTTATCCTATTATCAATCTATCAATCGTCCCCATTGTATCCTATCTACCCTTTTTACCCTATCTTCGTTTGTTCCTTCCGTTTTTAAAACTTCCCGGGGTTTTTTTTTTCATAATCGTTTTCTTAAAAAAATTTTTCCCCCGGAAAAGGCCAAAATATTTCCCCCCGGCTGGAGGCCAAACAGCTATTTCCCGGCTACAGTGGAAAAGCATATATAACTACGGAGGCCCCAAATCATTTCTTATATATTGTCACTCTTGGGGGTTGAATTTATTGGGTTCCCTTATCTTTGGTTCATGTTACCAAAAATTTGAAATTTTAAGTAGTTTTAATTAAATTATACCCAATGGGATAGGGACCAATTACTTTAACCCTCTTATTTGGGCTTTAAGTGCCATAAAGATGTATGATCTGTTGACAAAAAGGGTAAAAAAATTTTTAAAAGGGTTGGTGGTTTGGTGGTGATAAATATGGTTGGTACTTTTTGTTAAGCGTCCTTTTGGGGGTGCCCAAAATGCCCTTTTGGCCCTTTCACAAATTAATTTAAATTTTTTTTTTATAAAATATATTTTGTATAATTGGAAAAAAAGTTCAATGAAATCTAGGTGAAAACACTAAAATTATTGTAATTCAATTGGGGGGTTCCCCTTGACAATTTCCCCACCTATAGGAGCCCCATTCTCGTCTTTATCTTATTATATATCTATCATATGTTTTCCTATTTTTTTTAATTTTTCGCGTACCTATCATCCTATCTTCTATTGTATCAATCCCCCTCCTCCCCTATCATCCTATCGTATCGTTTCCTTTTTTTTGAATGCTATCTCCCATCATATCCTATGTACCCTATCTATCTTATGTACTATGTATCCTTTACAATCATATCAAACCCCCCATTTTATCCTTCTACCCTTCGTATGTTTGTTCCATTCCGTTTCTTAAAACTTCCGGTTTTTTTTTCATATAGTTCGTTTTCTTAAAAAAACCCCTAGGGAAAGGGCCAAACGCTATATTCCGGCTACGGATAAAAAACGCTATATTCCCGGCTAGGGATGGCCAAACAATATATACCCTTCTGGATGGAACACATCTTTTTTCGGTTTTTTTGTCACTCTTGGGGGATTGAGATTGATTGAGGGTACCCTTATCTTTGGTTCATGTTACCTGAAAAATTTGAAATTTTAAGTAATTTTTTTTTAAGTTAACATTATCCCCAAATTTGGGGAGGGGGACCAATTACTTTAAACCCCCCCGGGGTATTTGGGCAGGGGGGGTCCCTATAAGATGTATGTGCTGTTGAAAAAAAAAAAAAAAAAACCTCTTTCAAGGCGTTGGTTTTTGTGTTGGTGAAAAAATATGGTTGGTACATTTTTTAAAAGCGCCCTTTTTTAGGTCTTGTCGTAAAACCCCCCTTTTGGCCCATTTAAACAAATTAATGTTAAATATTATTTTCAAAAAAATATATTTTGTATAATTCGGAAAAAGTTCAAAAAAATCTAGGTAAAAACCCTCAAATTATATTTTTGCGAATTGGGGGGTTACGCCCGACAATTCCGACCTATAACGAGCCGCCATTCTAGACTTCTTATCGTTTGTTCCTTTCGTTTCCTTTTGTTTAAATTATCTCATCACCCCCTATCGACCCTATCTTATCCTATTATACCCTATGGTACCCTATTATATCCTATGTATCCTATCTATCCATTCTATCAATCTATCTATGGTATCCTATGTATCCTATGGTATCCTTGGTATCCTATTTTCGTTTGTTTTTTTCCCCTTTTTTTTTCCCCTTTTTCGTTAAATTTTTACCGGTTTTTTTTTCCCTTATTTTCGTTTATTTTAAAAAACAACTATATTTTCGAATGGAAAAGCTTTTTTCCCCGCAAAGGATGGCCAAAAAATATATTCCCAGCTACGATGCCATCTAGTTTTCCTATATATTGTCACTCTTGGGGGGGATTAAATTTATTGAGGATACCCTTATCTGTTGGTTCATGCCCCCAAAAAAAAATTTGAAATTTTAAGAAAGTTTTTTAAGTTAACATTATACCCAATTAGGATAGGGACCAATTCCATTAACCCTCGGGGATTTGGGCAGAAGTGCCATATAAGATGTATGATGCTGTTGCCCAAAAGGGGAAAAAAAAAAAGCCTCTTTCAAGGCGTTGGTGGTTTGTTGGTGATAAATATGGTTGGTACATTTTTTGGGCCCCCCCTTTTTTTTAAAGGAGTCGTGTCGTGAAATGCCGCATTTGGCCCATTTCAGCAGATTAATTTTAAAAATTTTTTTTTTTCCAAAATATTTTTTATAATTCGGAAAAAAGTTCGGAAATCTAGATGAAAACACTCGAAATATAGTATTGTAATTCGTTGGGGTTACCCTTTTGACAATTCCGACCTAAAAAAACCCATTTCTAGCGTCCTTCGTTCTATCGTTTACTTTCGTTTGAATCGTTTTGAATCTATCCTTGTATCCTATCGTATCCTATGGTACCCCTATCTATCCTATTGACCCAATCGTATCCTATCGTGTCCTATCGTATCCTATCGTATCCTATCGTATCCCCCCCGTTTGTTTTTTTTTCCCTTTTTCTTTTCCCTTTTTTGTTTAATCGTTCTCATCATATCCTATAATATCCTATCATCCTATCATATCCTTTTATCCTATCGTATCAATCTATCAATCGTACCCCTATTGTATCCTATGTATCTATTTACCCTATCTATCGTTTGGTTTTTTTTCCCCTTTTCGTTAAAACTTACCGGGTTTTTTTTTCACTATAGTTCGTTTTCTTAAAAACAACTATTTTCCCAAATTTCGGGGGGGCCAAACCTTTTTTCCCCCCGGACGGATGGCCAAACTATATTCCCGGCTACAGAGGGCCCCAAACATATCCCCCCGGGCTCGGGGGGGCCCCCAAATCTATTTTTCTTATATATTGTCACTCGGGGGGGGATTGAATTTTTGGGGGAATTTTTTACCCTTTGGTTCATGTTACCAGAAAAATTTGAAATTTTTAAAAGTAAGAAATTTTTAAAAAAATTAAACCCCCCCAATTTTTGGGATGGGGGACCAATTCCCTTTAACCCTCGGGATTTTGGGCATAAAGTCCTATAAGAGGGGGGGCTGTTGACATAAATTTAAAAAAAAACCTTTTTTTCAAGGCGTTGGGGGTTTTGGGGGGGTTAAAAAATTTTGGTTTTGGTACTTTGTTAACCCCCCCTTTTTTTTGGAGGGTCTTTGGGGGGAAACCCCCCTTTTGGCCCATTTAAAATTAATTTAAATTTTTTTTTTTATAAAATATATTTTGTATAAGGGGGAAAAAAAAGTTCAAAAAAAAACCCTGGGTTTAAAAAACCGAAATTGGTATTGTAATTGCAATTGGGGGTTTATTAGGGAATTTCCCCGATATAACGAGCCGCCATTCTCGCCCTTATCTTGTATTATTATCAGGCTTTGCTTCGTTCCCATTATGTTTGAATTTTTGGGTGTATTTTTAAAACCCCTATCTACCCTATCGTACCCTATTGTACCCAATCGTATCCTACCGTACCCTATCGTATCCTATCGTATCTTCGTTTTTTTCCCTTTTTTTTGTTTTGAATCTTATCTCATCATATCCTATCGTACCCTATCATATCTTATGTACCCTATGGCCCCCTATCTTATCAATCATATCGATCATCCTATCGTATCCTTCTTTTTTTTTGTTCCATTTCTTTTTTTTAAAACTTACCTTTTTTTTTTTTCACTATAGTTCGTTTTCTTAAAAAAAAACTATTTTTCCCCCCTAAGGCCAAACAGCTATATTCCCGGCTACATAACCAAACTATACCCCCGGCTAGGGATGGCCAAAAAATTTTTCCCGGCTGGATGGCACACATCTAGTTTTCTGGCTTTTATTGTCCACTTGGGGGGGTTAGTTGATTGGGGAGTACCCTTATCTGTTGGTTCATGCCAAAAAAAAATTAAAAAATTTTTTAAGAAAAAGTTTTTTAAGTTAATTTAAAAATTTGGGATGGGGGCCAATTTTTAACCCGGGGGGAATTTTTGGGCATGAAGTCCCAAAAAAAAGATTTGATGCTGTTGACATAAAGTAAAAAAAAAGCCTCTTTAAAGGGGTTGGTGGTTTGTGTTGGGGGTAAAGGGGGTTTTTAAATTTGTTGGGCGTCCCTTTTGGGGGGTCGTTTTCTGAAATGCCGCATTTGGCCCATTTCAGCAAATTAATTTAAATATTTTTTTTCATAAAATAATTTTGTATAATTCGGAAAAAGTTCAATAAATCTAGGTGAAAACCTCGAAATATAGTTTTTAATTGGGAATTGAGGGTTACCCCCGACAATTCCGACCTATGACCCCATTCTAGACATCGTTTTTTGTTTCCTTTTTTTCCTTTTTTTAATGTATCTCATCATACCTATCATACCTATGTATCCTATCATATCCTATGTATCCTTTATCCATTCGTACAATCACCTATCTCCCCCTTTGTATCCTTTGTTTAGTACCCTATCTTTGTTTGTTCCATTCCGTTTTTCCCCGTTTTTTAAACTTACCTGTTTTTTTTTCACATATTTTTTTTCTTAAAAACAACTATTTTCCCCCTTTACCAAACACTATATTCCTGGCTACAATCCAAAAACAGCTATATTCCCGGCTGGATAGCCAAACAGCTATTTTCCCGGCTAAATGGCATCATCTAGTTTTCTGGCTATTTTTCACTCTTGGGGGGGTTGGATTGATTGGGGTATCTATCTGTTGGTTCATGTTACCTGAAAATTTTGAAATTTCAAGAAAGTATTTAAAAAGTTAACATTATCCCAATTGGGATAGGGACCAAGTACTTTAACCCTGGGGGGTATTTGGGCATGAAGTGCCATAAAGATGTATGATGCTGTTGACATAAAAAAAAAAAACCTCTTTCAAGGCGTTGGTGGTTGTGTTGGTGATAAATATTTTTGGTACATTTGGCCCTTTTTTGGGGGTCTTTGGAAATCCCCTTTTGGGCCCATTTCGCAAATTAATGTTAAAATTTTTTTCTAAAATATATTTTGTAAATTCAAAAAATTCAATAAATCTAGGGAAAACACTCGAAATATATTTTTGAATTCGAATTGGGGGTTACCCCCGACAATTCCGACCAATGGCGACCCCCATTCAAAAACCCTCGCTGGTCTCGATGTACCCTTTTACGGTTTTTCCTTAATCTTTTAAAAAATCCTATGACCTATGATCCTATGTATCCTATCTTACCTTTTTATCCTTTACCTATCAATCCATCGATCCTATCGTTTGTTCCTTCCGTTTTTAAATAACCTGATTTTTTTCCCTATTGTATCCTATCTTTGTTTTTTGTTTCAAATGTATCCTATGACCTATCTTACCAATGACCTTGTACCTTTATCGTTTGTTCCTTCCGTTTTTTTAAAATTTCCCCGGTTTTTTTTTCATATAGTTCGTTTTTTTAAAAACAACTATATTCCCACTGGATCCAAACAGCATATTCTAAAACTTTTAATTCCTAATTATGTATTAGTTTAAAATTGCAGGAATAAATTTTAAAGAATGGTTTATGATTTTGGGAATAAAAATAAAACCAAACCAGGTTTTGTTAGATAGATATGACTCCCAATAGGGAAAAAAGTTTAAACCCAGCTGGCGAAAAAATTATATTCCTTATCTCCTTTACAGAGCACCCATTTCTGATGTTAAAACCTTTTGAAAAAATTGAAAATCTTTTACCAGCTTGCCTAATGCCCTCATATTTGCGGTGATTTTAATGTAAATTTTCCAATACCCTAGCTAGAAAATTTAAGGAATTTGTTGTCATCCTTCAACATAATGATGATGTTGAAAAAAAACGTATCATTAAAAAATTTTCTACTAAATTGACTATATGTGTTCAAATTTAGATGAAAAAGTATTGTTGTTCACACCTGCAGGTTTCTGATCTGAACATTTTTCCAGCCAACCTTCAATATCACCCCCCCAAAAAAAGGTTTAGGTTTGGGATTTTTTTGTGAAAAAAAATTTTTTAAAATTCAGAAGAAATGTCAACAGATACCATGGAACACCAAATTTAGAGGAACCAAAAAAATTTTTTTCCCCATAAACTTATCAACCTTATTTGGGGAACTGTTTCCTTTAAAAAAAAGCTAAAAATAAAAAAAAAAAAACCTTTGGGGATAACTAAAGGAAAAAAAATATTGCCGAAACTTGGGGTCGTTGCATACCAAAAAAAAATTTAAAAATTTTTTTTTAAACCCCTTTTTTCAATTTTTCCGTATATAAAAAGGGTTATCAATAATGAAAAAGAAATTTTTTAAAAAAAAATTTTTTTTAAAAAAACTAAAAAAAATAAAACAAGAGAAAATTTTGGGATGATAATTAATGAACTAAGGGGAAAAAAAATAAATCACAACCAACAATTTGAAATTGACCCTGATATTTTAAATAATTCTTTTTTCCCATAGGCCACAAACTTTTAACCTTCAATTCAAGGTCGCCCCCTTTGGACTATCTAAAGTATGTTAGCATTCCCAAAAATTTTTCCCCCTTTTGAAGATACTGACATATTTGAGCGAAAGGGGTTATCAATGAAAAAAAAAAGGTCATCGGGGGGCCCTTCTGAAAATTTTTTTTCAAAGCCCCGGCCCCCCCTACTCACCCTAGCTGTAAAAATTTTAAAAGTTCCCTTCAGAATGGGAAGTTCCTTCCTGTTAAAACAAGGTTGTCCCCCTTTTAAAAGGGGGTGCCCCAGATGATCCCTCGAACTTTCCCCCAATTTCATTATTATAAAAATTTCCCCCAAAAAAAATAAAAAAACAGTCAAAAAAAAAAGAGGGGTAATCTTAAAAATGACATAAAAACCCCCCCCAAATTTGGGTTTAAAAACTCAAAAGCACAAATGATTTTTTCCCTTTTGAAAAAAAATCATATGTTTTTTGGGAATAATGGAGAAACGGGGGCCCCGTATTTTCGACTTCTCCAAGGGTTTGATTGTGCACCATGAGATATTACAAAAAAAAACTAAAATTTTATTTAAAAAATTTTCCCTCATTAAAACTGGTTCCCCCCGATTTGTCGAAAGGGGGGCAAGTAAAAAAAGGGGAAAACTACTCTAACGTGGAAAAGTTGCAAGGGGTTTTTCCCCCAAAAAGGTGGTCCCGGGTCCTTTTTTTTTTTGTATAAAAATTGCCCCAAGCCACCAATTCCCATAAAGGGGAAAATTAATTTCTTTGGGATAAAAACCCCCCATTCTATGGCATAAAAGACAAAAACATTAAAAGAATCAATTGTTTCCCCGATCAAAAAAAAAATTAAGCAATGGTGGACCCCAATCGACTTTTTTAAATTTTAAAAAAAAAAATCTAGTCACCTTTAAGTTTGATTTTGATAATTTGTACTTAAAAAACCCCAGATTATAACAAAAAAAACCCCAAAATTTAAGTTTCAAAGGTCTAATTATAGAAAAAAGCAAAAATTTGATGAGCATGTAACGACCTTGAGCAAGGTTAGCCTCTAGCGCTTTGCAATGAAAATTTTTTCAAGGGGAATTTAAAACGTGGCCTCGGCTGGGATGGTCTATTTTTCCCCCTGTTGAGTCACATTTGAGGATGGACCCTTCTGGGGTTTTAAAACCAGCTGTTTCCATGTGTTTTTTTCAAAAAAAAAGAGCAACATCCTGAAACCCCCTAAATCAGCCTTTGCAAACCATTTTTTATTAGCCAACAAATATTACCCCTGTTTGTTTATTCTTTTTGGGAAAATTTAATCCCACCCAAAAAATTTGGGGTTCAAAAACCCCCGAAACACGAAAACAAAAAACAAAAAAATGAAGGTTGTGTTCCCACCCTTACCTAAATCTAGTCTGAAAAAAAACCCATCTTTAAAAAAAAAAAAAATTTTTTAAAACATCTAGAAATTTGAAACTTTCTTTTTGAAAAACTTTAAAAAACTGTAAAAAGGGTCTTTTGGGAAAATTATAACCTGGGAATCTTATGATAAAACATATTTCCCTTTTTGGGAATTGATTTGATACTGGGTATTTATATTAATTTTTAATTTTTTAAATTTTTTTTTCTCATGTTTTATTTATTTGCAAGACTACGTTAAATCTTAAAAGGGGAATTTTTAGTTAGTTGTTCCCTTTTTTTTAATAACATGATTTTTTTAATGTGTTTGTTTATAATGTGTTGTTTCCCCCAAAAATCCTTCTTTTTTTAAAAAATTTTAATATGTTCTTTTTTTAGATATTAAATTTATCTTTTTTGTTTTACATTTTTTCCACTTGACATTTATTTTTTTATTTGTTTTGGGGGTTTTCACAAGGCTGCAATTTTAAAAAATTTTAAAGGGGGTTTTAAATTTTAGTTACCCTTTTTTTTAAAGACATCTTATTTTATAATGTGTTGTTTGAATAGTCCTTTTTTTTTAAAGGAGATTGACAAATGTTTTTTTTTTATATATGTAATATTTATCTTTTATGTTTTAATTTTATCCAAATTTTACATTCACGATCTAATTATCTGCATTTCTTTTAATTTTTTTTTTCCCCCTTTTGCTTTGTCAATAAAAATCAACTCTTCAGACAATAAAGTATATATTGATTGATTGATTGATTCCGGGTCCCGGGTGGCCCAAAAACTATATTCCCCCGGGGGCAGATGGCATACATCTAGTTTTTTGGGCCCTATATTTCACCCCGGGGGATTGAGTTGATTGAATATCCTTTTCTTTCGGGTTTATTTTCCTGAAAAAAATTTTAAATTTGGGGGGAATTTTTAGTTTTAAAATTAAAATTTTTTGGGGGCCAAACTGTTAACCCTCTGGGGGGGTTTTTGGGTTAATAAGAAAAAATGATGCTGTTGGGGAAAAAAAGTGAAAAAAAAAACCCCTTTCAAGGGGTTGGGGTAAAAATGGTTGGATAAATTTTTCGCGCCTTTTTAAGGGGTCTGCGGAAACCCCATTTGGCCCATTTCAGCAAATTAATGGTTTAAAAATTATTTTTTTATAAAAAAAATTTTGTATAATTGGAAAAAATTCGAAGAAATCTAGGTGAAAAAACTTGGGAAAAATAGGGATTTTAATTGGGGGGGGGTTATGCCCCTTTTACAATTCCACCTTTTACCGAGCCCGCCCTTCCCAGCGCTCCCCGGTTTTTCCTATGATCCTATGATCCATTTTTAAAACCAATCGTATCCTTTTTATCCTATAAATTTTCCTTTGGATCCATTAAACCATTGTATATTTGTTCCCTTGGGGGTTTTTTCCCTTTTTTAAAAAAAACCCGAGTTTTTTTTTTACTATAGTTTTTTTTTTTTTAAAAAAAATATATTCCCCCGGGAAAGGGCCCAAAAAGCTATATTCCCCCCACGGATGGGCCCAAAAAACTATATTCCCGGGGCCCCCGATGGCCCAAAAGCAAAATACCCCACAGATGGCCCCCTCTAGTTTTTTCATTTATTGTCACCTTGGGGGGGCTGGGGGATTGATTAGATCCTTATCTTTGGGGTTATGTTACCGAAAAAAAATTTGAAATTTTAAAATATTTTTGTTAACATTATCCCCAAATTTTAATGGGGAATTTACTTTAACCCTTGGGGATTTGGGGAAGGCCTTTAAAGATGTTGATGCTGTTACATAAATAAAAAAAACCCTTTCGGCGTTGGGGTTTTTTGATAAATATGGTTGGTACATTTGTTGCGTCCTTTTGGAGGGGGGGCGTGAAATGCCGCATTTGGCCCTTTTCAGAAAATTTAAATTTAAATATTTTTTTTTATAAAAAAATATTTTGATAATTCGGAAAAAATTCGAATGAAATCTAGGGAAAAACTGAAAATAGATTGTAATTGCAATTGGGGTTCCCCTTTGAAATTGCCAAAAAGAACCATTCTAGGGTGATTTTTTTTCCCCCTTTTGTTCCTTTTGTTTAATCGATTTTATCCATCATATCCTTTATCCATCTATCCTATCGTATCCATCATCCATTAAACCCCAACGATCCTATGTATCCTATTGTATCCTATTGATCCAGATCCTATCTTTCTTTTTGTTCCTTCCCCTTTTAAAAAACTTACTTGATTTTTTTTTCACTATTTTTTGTTTTTTTTAAAAAAACTTTTCCCCCGGGAAGGCCAAAATATTTTCCCCGGGTATGGATGGCCAAAAGCATATTCCCCTAAATGGAAACAGCTATATACCCCCGGGTGGAAAAATCTAGTTTTCGGCTATATATTGTCCCCCCGGGGGGGGTTTAGATTGATTGAGGAGTATCCTTATCTGTTGGAATTTTACCAAAAAAATTTAAATTTTGGTAGTTTAAGTTAACATTATACCCAATTGGGATGGGACCAATTTACTGTTAACCCTCTGGGGTATTTGGGCATGGGGCCCAATAAGATTATGTCTGTTACAAAAGTAAAACCCCTTCAAGGGGGGTGATAAATATTTATATATTTGCGCCCTTTTTGGGGGGGGGTGTGAAATGGGGATTTGGCCCTTTACAAATTAATGTTAAATTTTTTTTTTTCTAAAATATATTTTGTATAATTGGAAAAAAATTCGAATGAAATCTAGGTGAAAAAACTTGAAATATAGTTTGTTTAATTCGGGTTACCCCCCTTTTAAATTCCACCATAGGGCCCCATTCTGGCCCCTTTTTTTTTGTTTCCTTTTTTTTATCCTATTATCCTTGTATCCAACACCTTTGTATCCATCGTATCCTTCGATCCTATCGTATCCTTTTTATGTTTCGTTCCATTCCGTTTTTTTTTTCCCTTTTTAAAACTTCCTGATTTTTTTTTTTTTCCTATAGTTTTTTTTTCAAAACAACATATTCCCCACGGAAGGCCAAAAAGCATATTCCCGGCTACGGAGGAAAAAGCTATATTCCCCCTACAGATGGCCAAACAGCTATATACCCCCAAGATGGAAACACTATTTTTCTGGCTATTTATTGTCACCTTTGGGGGACGATTGATTGGGGATACCCTTTATCTGTTGGTTCATGACCTAAAAAAATTTGAAATTTCAAAAAAGATTTTTGAGTTAACATTAAAAATTAATGGGAAATTCTTAACCCTCGGGGTTTTGGGCATGAAGGCCATATAAGATGTATGATGCTTTTAAAAATAAAGGGAAAAAAAAACCCCTTTCCTTTGGTTTTTTGGGGATAAAATGGTTTAATTTGTTCGCCCTTTTTTGGGGGGTTGTCGTGAAATGCCGCTTTTGGCCCTTTCAGCAAATTAATTTTAAAAATTTTTTTTTTCATAAAAAATTTTGAAAAATTGGAAAAAAAATTCGAATGAAATCAATCCCCAAAATATAGTATTTAATTGGAATTGTGGGTTCCCCTTTTTAAATTGCCAAAACAAAACCCCCTGGCGTTGATCGTTTTTCCTTTTTCCTTTTTTTAATCGTATTCATTATCCTTATACCCTATTATCCATCATATCCTTTTACCCTATTGACCCATTCGAACCCAACGTACCCCATCGTATCCTTTTGATCCTTTTGTATCCACGATCCATCGTATTTTCGCCCATTCCTTTTTTCCGTTTTAAAATTTTACCGTTTTTTTTTTTTCATTTTAAAATTTTTTCAAAAAAATTTTTTTCAGGAAGGCCCAGCATTTTCCGCCGGGGGAGGGAAAAATATTTCCCCTACGAGGGCCAAAAAACCCCCCCAAAAACATCATTTTCCATATTGTCATTTGGGGGGGGATTGAGATTGATTGGGAGATCCTTATTGTTGGGGGTTCATGTTCCGGAAAAATTTGAAATTTTGGAAGTGTTTTAAGTTAACATTATACCAATAAGGATAGGGACCAAAATTTAAACCCCTGGGGGTATTTGAGAAACCCATAAAGATTTATGATGCTTTTGGGAATAAAAAAAAAAATTTTCAAGGGGGGTTTTGGGGGGAAAAATTTGGTTGGTAATTTTTTCCGCCTTTTTGAGGGGGGTCGTGAAATGCCCATTTGGCCCATTTCAGCAAATTAATGTTTTTATTTTTCATAAAATATATTTTGTAAATTTCCCCGGAAAAAAAAGTTCAAATAAATTGGGGGAAACACTGAAATATAGTATTGTAATTGCAATTGCAGGTTACCCCTTTGAAACCCGACCAAAAGGGGCCCATTCTGACGCCTCGCCCTTTTCCTTTTTTCCTTTCTTTTAATATCCATAATCATTTTCATCAATCGTATCCTTGTATCCAATCGTATCCTATCGTATCCTATCGATCCTATTAATTACCCCATAGTTTTCCCTTCCCGTTTCCCGTTAAAATTACCTGGTTTTTTTTAATATAGTTGTTTTTTAAAAAACAACTTTTTTCCCCCTGGAAGGCCAAACGCTATTTCCGCGGGGACCAAACAGCTATTTCCCCGGGCAATTTTTTTAACACATATAAGAGGCCCACATCTAGTTTTCTATTATTGTCACCTTCGGGGGGGATTGAGATTGATTGGGGATATCCTTATCTGTTCGGTTCATGTTACCAAAAAAATTTAAAATTTTTTTAAAAGTGTTTGTTAACATATACCCAATTGGATAGGGCCAAATTACGTTAACCCTCGGGGGTTTTGGCATGAAG
>JAFIRS010006185.1:0-41533 GCA_018342105.1 Gonioctena quinquepunctata | reverse complement strand
AATTGGTTGATATCATAAGCAATTATTATTAGAATTTGTAAATAGTAATAAAAAAAAAATGTTGGATATATAAATTGATAAGATAAACCAAACAGGAAATGTGACAATTTAGGCGCGAATTAAAATTCAAATGGGAAAACAGGAAGGGAAACTTGACGAGGCAACAAAAACAAAGCCAACGAGGAGTTAAAATAAAATTAGGGAATGGACGCAACATTTTGAGAGAAACAAAAATTGAAAGAATTCCAACATTTGAAGAGCAAACCAGTATTACCTTAATTTATATCATTTCCAATCTCCATAGCTGATTTCCGATCTTATGGTTCCTGATTTAATTGGAGTTCCTGATGGTTTGTACTGAAAGGTATCCAGTTTCAGGGCAAATCTTGAAACACCGACATTCAGGAGGTATAAAACTTCAATAGTGCATTTTTCGGTCCTGAACATTTCACCAATAACGTATTTCACATCTGAAGAACTTTACACCTTATTTTGAAAAAACAGAAAACACCTCACGGAAAAGGAGGTTCTGTTTATTATCCATGATCTGATTTATTATTTTATCCGTGAATATTTGTTTGATTCACCCTAGTATAAGTTATTTCTCGTAGGCCAGGTATTCCAAGTCTTTCTGAAAAGGGAGATAATTGTTTTTTTGATATTTTGTTGTTTGTTCTTTCCAATGTCAACAAACATACCTACGACCATTGAATAACTTGAGTTTGACTTATCAAGTTTTTAAAAATTGTTAACCGGCTATCTGAGATGAGGGCGTACCAACTGTGCTGTGTGGTGAGAAAAGAATAACAATTGTCAGCTACGTGACGAGAGAACAGTGACGTTCGTTGGCAATTATTATTACCACATACAAATTATTATACAGGGCAAAAATATCTATCTATATCATATCAATTTGGTTCACAAAGAATAACAAAAACTATTAGCTTCATTCATTTTTTATACTAGTAATTTATATTCCTCCAGGAACTACCCTTGCGGAATATGACGAATTGTTTGACTTTCTGGAAAATTTGGATTGTATCAATAAATCAATAGTTTTAGGAGATTTCAATATTACTGAATTACAGCAATATTACGAAACCAATGAATGATCTAATTTAATTCTCAAATTTAACTCATTCATTAGTTATTGTAAATTAATACAGAACAATTTCATAGAAAATGTAAATGGTAGAATTTTAGATTTTGTTATGTCACCCGAGAATATGGATTGCAAAGTGCTACTTGACTCTGATCCGTTGGTTGAACTTGATGTCCACCACCCTAGTCTTGCTGTGAATTTGGTAATTGATTGTGAAACTGAGAAGGTATTTATATCGGAAGCTAAACGTTACAATTTCCGTAAAATTAACATCCAAAAGTTTTCCCAAAAAATTAACGAAATTAACGGGAATTATTTAAAATCTATCTCCGATGTTGATATAGCTTGTGAAGAGTTCAATGCTACCTTACAAATTTGTCAGTGCACCCCTTTAGTAATTAATAATCCTCGCAAATACCCAACGTGGTTTACCAAAAACATTATCAATAATATTAAAAAAAAAAATCACTACACAAAATGTCCTGCATTTTTACTTGGAACGTTATAAACACCTCCGGCGTATCATTAAAACTGAAATAGACCTTGCTTACTCAGAGTTCATTGAAAAATCAGAAAATAGCCTGACTAGTAATCCCCGTGAGTTTTGGTCATTCATCAACACCAAAAAAAATAAATCTCGTATCCCTGGACTTATGTTCATCAATGATGAAAAGCTTACATCATCCGAATCTATAGTCAACGCCTTTGCTGAACACTTCAGCAATGCATATGTCCATGATTCTCCTCTCTCAAATGAACGTATCTTTCCCGAATGTTCTATCAGTTCCAGTCATTATTTACATATCAATAAAATCAGCGAGGAACTCATTCTAACGGCGGCAAGAAAGCTAAAAACCAAATTGACGTGCGGTCCTGACAATGTCCCCGTTAATAATTAAATCCCAGGTGAAAGTGCTATGTAGGCCTCTACTTTTTTATTTATAACCTCATCCTGAATACCGAAACTTTTTCCCACCATATGGAAACAATCCCGTATTTGTCCTGTCTTCAAATCAGGGAAAAAATAGGAGACATTCGTAACTATAGACCAATAGCTTAATTTCTGGTTTCTCAAAATTACTCGAAACTATTCTTTTGATCTCATCTATATACATGTGAGTAAATCCCTGTCAGATTTCCAACATGGTTTTAATGAAATCACGTAGCACTCTATCTAACCTTTGCACGTTTACGCAGTTCATATCTAATTCCCTTGATAATCGTCGCCAAATTGATGTTGTATATACTGATTTCAGTAAAGCGTTTGATACAGTATCCACAATCAGCTATTGTTAAAATTGGGAGCTTTTGGTCTCTCGCCCAAGATTCAGCATCTATTGAAATCCTACTTGAGCGATGACCAACTATTTGTTGAATATGAAGGTGTGAAATCTTCCAATTTCGTAGCTTACTCAGGAGTACCACAGGGATCGAACTTAGGGCCACTCCTATTCCCAATATTCATCGATGAAATATGTACCATTTTTTTAGTCAGTAAACTACTTTGCTGATGATATGAAAATATATGAAATCTCAGACACTACCGATTGCTTTCGTCTCCAGCACGATTTAAATCTTTATCGGACTGGTGCTCGGCGAATAAGTTATATTTGAATGTTGATAAATGCAAAATTATGAGGTATTCAGAAAAGTTTCTCCCGTTATATATGACTATAGAATCGGTGATGGTATCCTAAGAAGAGTGAATGAATGCAAAGACTTAGGTGTTCTCTTTGATACCAAACTTACGTTTAATCAGCCTGAAAAAATAATAAACAATGCTAGAAGAACTCTGGGTTTTTTAATACGTAATTGTGAAGAATTTTCAAATCTCAGGGCTATTTCCTCTATCTACTACTGTTTAGTTCGCAGCAAACTTGAATGTTGTAATGTAGTGTGGAACCCTAGCCACGTCAAATACATATCATCCATTGAATCAGTTCAAAAGAAATTTCTTAAATTCCTGTTCTACAAGAAACACCACACTTATCCCATTTATCACTACGAATACGATTTACTATTGGAAGAATTCAATTTTGTTAGCCTGAGAAAACGTAGAGAAATAGCAAATATCATATTTGTATACAAACTGATAAATAACCAAGTTGACTCAACATCTCTATTATCACTATTAAATTTCAATACTCCACGTATTTCGTCAAGGTCACACTTGTCTTTTTGAATCGACATGCCAAATTCACAGCATCACTACAATAGTCCAATCTCAACTATGTGTAGAAGCCTCAACAATGTACCCTCTGTAGACATCTTCTTTTCTAACTTGAATGAATTTAGAAAGCAACTGTATAAACTTATTCCAAATTAGCTTCGCCATATATACACTTTGAATTTTTTACTTGTATCTCCTTCGTGCATCTGTACTTTATTCTAAGTTATCACCTTTTCCATTTAATCTAACCTTCACTCTTTCGAATGACATATAGCTAGGCATCTTTTTGTTATTATTTGTTACCATTGATTATCATTTACTCCTGATTTACCATTCACTTCAAATTGTTATAATTATTATTATTATATACTCCTGTTATTGGGCTTAGGCCTGTTGGATGTATTATGTCTAAAATAAAAAAAAATAAAAATTTTATAAGAACAACTATTAATATTCAATTCATCAAAACATAACAAAAGGCACCCAAAACGTGGGGCAAAAATATTACAATATTATATATTTACAAAAATTCATCATTACATTACAATATATATATATATATATATATATATATATATATAAATATATATATATATATATAAATATATATATATATATATATATATATATATATAAATATGTCACGCAGGTAGCTATAGCTGCCTCCGTGGTGACGTTGGTTGTTGCCCTGGAATGCAGGGTCTGCTGACCGAAACCACAAATGAGCGGTTGGCTTCTGTTGTTGACTCCGTTGATTTGTCGTTTTCTACCAAGTGTTGTTCATCCTTGCACTTCTCCACCGTACTGATGAGGGCCGAGAGCCCGAAACACGTGTCTACGGTTAACCCTTTCCTCTGAGGGCTATGTCCATTGAATTCCTTCCATTTTGTTTTTAACAGTCCCCTCGATATTACTCTCTTTCATATATATATAAATATATATATATATATATACATAAATATATATATATAGGTATAGGTATATATATATATATATATATATATATATATATATATATATATATATATATATATATATATATATATATATATATATATATATATATATATATATTGAGCTGCATCACGTCTGCCTTAGCTCGTAGACTCATTCTAGCTGCAAGAACAATCTCACTACCAACTGTAGTACTTAGGGAATGGACAGATGAGACCATCAAGAGCAAGAGCAAACACAGACGGATCCAAGACCAAGGAAGGTGAGGCTAAGGTGCAGCTGACGGAGAGACCATCATCTGAGAAAAAAAAACGTATTACTTTCGAGCGAGGTCTTAAGTTGGGATTTCAGTGATTTGGCGCTACATTCATTGAACGGCTCTCTTGGTAGATCTAAAATATTTCTTCTCTGGATGTTGTCTGTAATGATTACATGATCATTCAACCAATCGGGTGTTTCTGTCCAAGAAATGCCCTAAAATGTAATGACATTTTCTCCATCTTCTTTGAATTTTTCTGCAAAATTCTGAATATTATTCATGTACTTGTGCATTAAAAAGTTCATCACGGTCTTCTAAAGCGTTTCTGTTCATAATATGTTGTCGTACTCACTCTAGTGTTCTACAAATATTTGACTCACTGTGACAAACGGTGAAGAGGTCTCTCCTTTTGATTTCGATCTTTATTACTGAAAAGGTATTAAAGAAAAAATTTGGTAAATCTAGGCCATGAAACTCTGTTGATGTATTTCTAGATAGCCAACTCACCTGTCAAGTATAATATTTCAATGGACTTCGACGGTCATTTTTAATGGTAGTTCAATATTTCCATGAACATGCGAGAACTCGAACAAAACTCGACAAGGAACATTAATTTGCCCATAAAAACCAGAATGACAGCGAATAAATAATTAAAATGCCATGGAGATAAAAAACAGTTCGTAAAGTTGAGTGCCAACTAGATTTTACCTGGTCGGAAACTATAATATTTGGGTATAACAGTTGGACTTCCGCCTTGAATTTCCACCGATAAAAACGCGAGCAATGCATAATTCTTAAATGATAATTTTTCACCCTGTGTTCAAGGAGAGTTGGAATGACTATCAAAAATTTATTATAGCCCGTGAGATAAGCAATCGTCAATGATTATATTGCTGAATTATTTTAGTTTTTTGCGCACTTTAATTTTTTCACTTTTGTCCAGTCAGATTGAACACGGGACCACTGTGCGGCGCGGCACGGCGCTCTGGGACTATGGAACTTTTATGATATTTCAGTTATTTCCATAATATTTTGTTCGAAATATTTTCGTTCTAATCATTAAAAATTTCGCACTTCTCGTAGATTGAACCTCCGTGCTTGCGAGGTTAATTGTGATGAGCTCTAATGTCGGTTATTCCTCCGATCAACGGACTTTTAGAGATGAAATTTGTTTGAGAGACTTATGATATAGAAAACATACACGTACATTCCAAAAGATGAACATACAGAGGAGAGGCGAAATATTATGAAGTTTGAAAAGAGGCCCACATGTATCTCTCGGTGACATATGAGCAATAGTACGCAATATTCGTTTTTGGCTAACAAATACGTTCAATTTGAACGATCTATAGTAAAATATTAAAGAGTTCGTTTGAATTTGAAGAGTTATGAGTAATATGTGGACCAACTTTGAAATTTATTTCTTTCTGTTCCTGGAATATAGAATAATTTAAAGAAATCCAGCGATTAAAGTTTGGCCTACGCCGACCAAATCATCGAAAGTACATGAAATTTTTCATTTAGATACAAAAAAAAAATATATATCACGTTTATGAAACGGACTGAAAAGTAGAAAATAATTTTTCCTAGCTACATATACAGTTATCACCCCATACAGATTCCTAACCCCATACAGATTGTCCTGAACATTTGTAATTATGAATTTTCAATAGCTATGGAAATAGTTGTAAGATTTAAAATGAAATACTTGGGGGGCATGCAATAAAAAAAAAATTGTAACATTACACCTTTATCCACTCGTCTTCAATTGATACATGAATAGTTCAACTAAATCACTATGTCACTAACAATTTTATTGCACTGCAAATAATATGAAGTGTTGTGTAGCTTTCTTAACGACAGCTACTCGTTACCATTATCTATTCCATGCGCCCCACGTTTTTCGTTTTAAATCTTGCAACTATTTCCATAGCAATTAAAAGTCACAATCACAAATTTCCGGCACAATTTTTTCCGTGTCACAACTGATATAGAGTATGATTCGTCATTGAATAGTCAAGATAATAATGGAAATCAAAATGAGAATGATGAAATGAATAAAAATTTAAATAATAATATTTCAGAAAATGAACTGACTGAAACACTCAATGTTGAAGAGGGAGGTAGTATAAATAGAACTCGTTTTGGTCGTACTACAAGAGAACCTTGCCACCTTCAGGATTATATTTAGTTTCAGTCTTTCACTTCCGATGTTGTCAACCTCCTTCGGATGTGTTACAATTTTGTTCATTAGGAAACGGGAAGATTTTGTGATATCATTCTGTATATGAGTTAGAGGGGTGATGAGAAGTCAGATTTGACATTGTTATGTTTGTACCTACCGATCAAGATATATATATATATATATATATATATATATATATATAATATATATATTTGCATTATCAGAATATAGTTTATTGAGATCGACTCAACAATATGTATGGAGGTGGACAGCAAATTAGTGCATGTAGAGGAACTAATGCAATGGACGTTATGATTTAAATTGAAATTGTTTATTGAGCAATTTACCTTTTCTGCTCTTCTGGTCCTCTGGTATTTCTTAGGCTTATTAACTGTCGTGCCGTGTCGTTTGATGAATAACTCACAATTTGTTATAGGGGATTATTCATATAAATAATGACTAGTTTTAGTGATTTGTTTCTATTCAATGGAAGTGACAGTTTCATCATTGGTTCAAAATTTGATTTGATCATCAACATATTGTTTTGAAAATAAGTACAGTATACCCCTGCGTTGTTTTTGTCCTGGAGTCTCCATTTCAACAGTCGCAGATTCCAAGAAAACATTCTGGAATTATCGAAACCAATCCAGCGACGTTGAATATAGGAATGAGCTTATCCGAGAGTTCAGTTTATCCATTGATGTAAGACTTCTTTCACACTATACGGTTTTGACCGTACAGCAAAAAAATCGTACGAGCTTTTGACGTGCCATTGTTGTTTCCACATTGCACGTTTATTGCCGAGGATATCCTAAATATTTTCATTTCATTTGTTTTGTGGCGTCAAGCTGGATGAATTGTAAACAAATTATTGCCTCGTGGTTAGTTTATCGTCAACGACAAAAAAAAACTATAATCACAAAGCTCGTTCGCCATATTGGAGCCGCCATTTTTTTAATTCTCTGGTAAAAATCTCGTAATGCATTGTCACCGGAATAATGGACAGCTGCCAAATTTCACGTTAATCGGACAACTAGAAGTGATTCAAAATTCACTTGCAAGATTTGAAGTGAACATACATACATATATGAAATAAAATGGAAGATTGTGAAAACATTCCATGGCGTTACTTGATCGGCCAGGTTTTCTCCAGCCAAGTCTCACATATAAGGAATGATTTGTTTTGAAACGAATATTCGCCCCAAACAAATATTTTTTCAATTTCGAAGAAAAAAAAAATGCCCGAGCTGGGGTTTGAACCCTCGCTCACCCAGGCTCCATTTCGTGAACCAGCATCTTAGACCGCTGGATCACTCGGAAGTTAATTTGTTTCGAAACTATTACCGATCTGTTGCTCCATTGGTATGGTTGCTTTTTTCGAAAAAAGGCAATAAAAAACTTATGCACCACTTTTTCCCAGGATGTCAATTATTTTTCTTCTGTCTGCTGTGAGTACTAATATTTCAAAAACATTTCATTCTCTTGAACTATAACTAGTTGTCGGTGAATAAAGATTGGGGGAGACAAGTAGTGGTATATAGAGAAACGAACGCAAAGGTATATACTCCACAGCGAATAATATATCATTAAAACCGTCACGGATAAATCTCGACTTCGAAATTGCTATACATACTGCTGTAGCGTCAGTTTGACCTGATCTACAAATTTTCGGATGCCGGTTTCATCTTACCAAAACTTTGTACAGAAAAATACAAAACTTGGGATCAGTCAATACCTATAAGTAGTCTCAGGAACAAGGAAAATGGCTCCATCACCTTTTCAGATTACCATTTCTTTCTCCAGAAAACGTCAGTTAATTTTATGGCGGACATTCCAAATACAAATGCATTATCTTCAATGGCTGACTATCTGTTAGATAATTATATAGCAGATGAAAACTTTTCAACAAAAAATTAAACCGACGAAAAAATCAACTGAAAAGCAAAAAATAAAATGAAGCTTCTTTGTATAAATAATAATTGAGCTCCTAAACTAATGTGAGTAACTGATTTTGAGTCGGCGCCAAACAAACAATTATCGAAGATCATTATATTACTTTGAAAGAAGTAATCAAAACGCAGCCGTGCATCTCGCTGCCATCATTTTATGCTTTACCCAATTCAATTGCTAGTTTGTTTGGCGCCAACTCAGAATCAGTTACTCACTTGTTTAGGAGCTCAATTATCATTTAGACTAAGAAGCTTTATTTTATTTTTTGCTTTTCAGTTGGTTTCTTCATCGGTTTAATTTTTTGTTGAAAAGTTTTCATTTTTCAATTTTTTGTTGCTGAAATCTATCAATTACTACCTACTTAATTTTTGATTACTTCCAAAATGCTTACTTACCTAGCTTACTTCAACTATTAACTATTAAATAATTTAATTTTTTATTTTAACTATTTATTGTTATATAATATAAATTAATTTTGAAAGTTCTGGTTAGTTGATTTCATCACTTTATATATAATTCCATCCTTCCATTGAATGTAATCATTTTGACGGATGTAGGAGGGTCTGTCAATGTCAACTACATATGTGTGCCAAAGTTCACAAGTGAAAAATCAAGCATTCCCTATTTTTCTACGCATAGGGGTGGACCATTTCATTTCAAATTGGAATATGATCAACAATGAGGTATACCCTTTCTAATAAAAATTCATCCAAATCGGAAAACCCGCTACAAAGTTATGCCTGATAGAATCGGTTAACGGACCAAAATTCAGAGGGTGAACGATCAATATCTTTTATTTTGCTACCCTCAGGGACGGATTTTGTTGTTCAAATTGGAATGGGACCAACTTCGAAGTACACCCTATCCAATGAAGAAAGAATCATCGGAATCGAACCGCTCTGTAAAAATTTGTGCGTGATCATACATAAAAAAAAATACGGGTCGAATAGAGAACCTCCTTTTTTTTGGTTTCGTCTGTTAAAAATTCTACTTTTCCTCCCCAAAATCTAGTTATCCGAATTGATTCACAAATGCATGTGATTCATTTCAAGCTCATTTTGCTAACTAACCAGTTTTAGCACACACCCAAATTTAGATATTTTCACAAATACTCTTTTAAGATTCCAAACAATTTACGTAAAAATTCAAAGTATTCAAACTCCGGTCATTGTAAAAACAAAAAAGTTAAAGAAGCGGAAACATTTTTATTACATCAAATTGCACGACTGAAAAGTTCAGAAATAAGTGAGTAAGATTATGTGAAATGTGTTTCACGGCGATAATGGTAGTTTTTTTATGTTAAATATTGTTCAAAATGCCACATAAGTAATTGTATTTTGTATATATATATATACGTATGTATTACATACATACGTATGTGTTGCATGTAAGCTTGTATCATTCATTAGCAAAAAATAGCCTCACAGCGTGAGTTAATTCCTGTTACAAAATCTTATGAATTTTTTTAAGAAACACTGTTTCCTATCATTAATTCACATCAAGCGATTAGAATTACGATTGTTTTTCAGCGGCTCTCCCTAGTGCTGAGTTGGCCGGTCTTGTTAAATCCAACCGCCCAGTTCGTACGTCTCATTTCGTTATCCATTTTACCTGAGGGTATTACATCGCTGAGTTGGCGTCCTCCCAACTAAAAATCTTTTTTTCTGTTATACTTGACATTTCAAATGCATTATGCGCAAAAACGTATTAACGAAATAAAAGAAAATCAGATGGTTTGACAGAGAATTGATTTATCCTTGACCCCCATGCTATTTGAAACTTTTGATGATGTGCCCCCCTTGCGTCATCTATCGAGCAATCACAATGTGTTTCAAAAAGTAGTATCGTTGATATCATTCAAAACGGTTTTTGTCACATTGTTCTACAGTTGCGCACCGACCGAATCTGATACCTGAACAAAAAAAAATATTTTAACCGAGTTAATAAAGGAATAAAAAAATGTAGGTACTATCAGACATATTAATAAACAATAATCCGTCGGCAAAAAACTTCTACCTCTATTTTCCAATTAATTATGCCTTTGTTAATTAAAAAATTTTACTTGTTGAAAGTTTTTATAAAAACCCTGATAATTGTTGAACTAAGAGCCTGGATTTTTTTTACTTCCTGGAGCTGTTTCTCAAACGCTTTAAACAAGATCCCCGTTGGAAAAATCGAAAAATTTTGATTTTTTACTCTTTTATTAGCAATCAGAGGTATAAAAAATTATTAACGTATATAAAACAATTGAGGAAAGTTTTTCCATTATCTCTATCAATTTGTTTTCTTATTGCTGAAAACAACATAAAAATAATCTTTTTAAATATTTAACTCGTATTATTTAAAAAAATTGTTATAAACAAATGCATTAATTATTAGATTTAAACAATTTTTTTTTTGGAAATCTAGTAATTGATAAAAATAATGATTTTCAAGGGAAAAATAATTTCTTAAACAAAAAAATTTAATGCTAAAAAACGCACTTGCTAATTAACAGTTTTTTGTTGTTGTTAAACATAAATAGTAGGAAACCATTTTTTTCAAATCATTATTCATCACGTTCTCTCTTATTATGAAAAACAGAATATTCACGTTTAATTTGTTTATTAAACAAATAATTTTTTATAAACAAATGAATTTTTGTGCTATATTTTTTTAATACTCAAAAAAATACTGAAAACAACCATGTGTCGTTTTTTTATAGAAAACATTTTTTTTTCTATTTTTTATATAATTTCAAAAATTGTTTAGCACTTTGACTTGTCGCTTCCTTCCTGTTTTTCTTCATTGCTAATAAAATAACTTATTAACTATTGAAGATACGACAAGAACATTTCAAGTCTTTTTTATTCTATATTGATCAATGAACAAACTGAGCTTCTTACCAAAGCTCTAACTCAATTGTTTATGAACTTTTTTAATATAATTTATATAATGTTCTTCAAATATTTTTTTTTTCACTTAACAGTTCAAATATCTTATAAACTATTAAAAATATAAAAGTGGAAGCACGTCATGCAGAGTTTGTATAATTATCTCGACATTTTTTATGAACATTAATTTCAGTTTAACCCATCAGAATGATGTATTAATTATCTTGTAATAGTTTACTATGGCCAATAAACGTATCGACAGCTCAACAAAGAACTATTTTAATAGGTTGAAACTGAAATTCGAAAGATATTTAAAAATTGTAAAATATCAAGAATAGATGTGAGGAAAAGGTTCGTTGAAATCAAATTAATATTATCAGTTAACGTTCGTACATTATCTTTGAAGACATCCATGCAAATTTTAAATGAGATTTTAATGATAGCCAAATTACTCTAATATCAAGTAATGAGCGTGAAAAGTATAGAGTCTATTGAAAAATACTTGAAATTCATTGCATTTTTTATAACAGGAAAAATAAGAAGAAAGTTGGAATAGAATAATAATATTATTATAAACAATATACATTTCAAGCCGAAACAATTTTTTTTGGATGTATCTTCATGAATAATATGGCCGAAAAGTTACAAATGATTGAGTTAGAGCTTCGTTCAAAAGCTCAATTTGTTTATTAACTATTGAAGAATAAAAAAGACTTGTAGTGTTTTTTTCGTATTTTTAATAGTTTATAAGTTATTCTATTAGCAATGAAAAAAAACAGAAAGGAAGCGACAGGTCAAAGTGCACAATTTTTTTCGAAATTATATAGAAAAAAATTGTTTTCCATAAAAAACGATACAGGTTGTTTTCAGTATTTTTTAGTATTAAAAAAAAATATAGCGCCAAATTTTTTGTTTAGTAAACAAATGAAAAGTAAATATTTTTTTCTTCATAATATGAGAGAACGTGATCAATAATTTAAAAAAAATGATTTCCTTCTATTCATATTTAACAACAAAAAAAAAGTTATTCAGCAAGTGTGTTTTTTAGCAATAAAATAATTTATTTAAGGAATAATTTTTCTGATAAAAATTACCATTTTTATCAATGACTGGATTCCCCAAAAAGAATTGTTCAAATCTAATTATCAATGCATTTGTTAATAACAATTCTTTGAATAATGAGAGTTAAAAATTTGAAAAATTCATTTTTATATTGATTTTAGCAAAAAGAACACAAATTATTAGGAATAATAAAAAAAAATCCTAATTGTTTTATATACGTTTTTAATTTATTTATACCTTTGATTGTTAGTTGAAAAGTAAAAAAAAAACGATTTCTCCAACGGGGATCTCTTTAAAAGCCTTTGAGGAACAGCTCCAAAGATTGAAAAAAATTCTAGGTTTTTAGTTCAACAATTATCAGGGTTTTTATAATAACTTTCAACAAGTAAAATTTTTTTATTAACAAAGGCATAATTAATTGAAAAATATAGGTAACATTTTTTTTCCGACAGATTATTGTTTATTGATATGTCTAGATAGTACCTGAATTTTTTTTTCCTCAATATTGATATTTACTCGGTTAAAATTTTTTTTTTTGTTCAGGTGTCAGATTCGGTCGGTGCGCACGGGAGTTAAGCCGCGCGTTTTCAGCCTTTTTTTCGCCGCTGAATTAAAATTATAAATATTGCCGGCACAGTTCCGAGAAGTTTTCTGCTCTTTAAGGATCTTTTTTCAAATATCTTAAATAGTTTTTGAGATATTTTCAAAAAACCGAACTATATATTTGTTTTTTACTTAGTTGTTTATAACTTTTGCAATTTTTGCCGGCCCCAATTTTGCAGCTAAACATTTTTTTAGATGCCATTTCGAATCGAATGTGCGCTAAATCATAATATTCGGTAGTGACCTCCAGGTTTCGAACAAAATGGCACTTGTGAACCAGTCTATGAAACAGACGTCCATTTCAAAGTATCAGTACATGTCCGCATCAATGCAACCGGACATTTCTATTTCGAATGTCTAAAAATAAAAAGTCACTATTAGTATCTACGCAAATAGCTTGCATTTATATCTACAAAAGTACAAAAAATCAGTTAGCAATGTGTTACCTGTATCATGATTCACTATATCTGTCAAAAATACAATATACCTAAAAAAACTTAACTTGTTTATGGTACCCGCGCGAACAACAGATGTGAGCTGATGTTTTAGTTGAAAGTTGTAGGTGAATAATTCCAAAGGGCGCGTGATATTTAAAATACAGTAAGAGACCGTTTCAAATACCGTTCGTTCATGGCGGATCTTCCCTATATTAATATCTACAATCGTGGTTGTCTGAAAAACCAACATTCCACACATTTTTTATACAAATAATTTCATCATTGATTATTTCATCGAATCATTCGTCCCCAGTGACCGTGTCAATCCGGGAACTGGATTCTCTGGTTCCTGAACAATCACCTTGGGGGGATACCTTCCACACTGTAATATCATTCTCCTTTGTATCCGCGCTTAAGGTTTCACCGCTCTATTTCCTTACACAGAGATGGAACACGACCACGCCCGATAACCGACCTACAAGTTGTGGATTTTTGTCATAGAACTAGATTTGCGGATATATGCATGCCGTTCATGTGCTCTGGTCACTTTCGATTCTCTTGTTATGTAAAACTATTTATGGTTGACTTATGATTTGTTTATCTGATCACTGCTGAAATGGAATGCTCAATGATTCGTTCGTGTTTCGTAAGATATTTCAATTATTTGTCGGGAAAAAGTCGTTACTCACTGACAGAGATTTATCGAAAAAGCTGTGGTTCAAATTTTTCGAAATTAAATAAGAGTTAGGAAACCCATGCCCATATATGACTGAAACCCCAACGAAGAATGAACCCCTTCTCATATATTTGTTTCAGCTAGCAAATAATGATGGATCTGACGTTTCGCCTCGACATGTCTTGGAAAGGCTCCCCTATCGACGATGATAGTACTTCTCTCGAGAAATCGACGTTTTTTACACGCTTTATATTAGCTTCACTTGTATGTTTGTTTGTTTGTTTGTTTGTTTGTAACCGACTCCTTTGGGCGCAATTTTGACCCACTTCCAGACGTCCGAATGATTTGAAATTTGGCAGATGTACATAATTCCGGGGACAATGCATTAGGAAATTTTTGTGTGAAGAAAAAACAAAATGGCGGCTCCAATATGGCGTACGAGTTTTGTGATTATGGTACGATTCGCTTTAAAATTGGTATCCGAGGGTTTTTGTGGTCGGAGTTTATGATTCTATTGTCGAAAGTGGAAAATTCAAGATGGCGGCTCCAAAATGGCGGACGAGTTTTGTGATTATGGTCCAATTCGCTTTAAAATTGGTATCCGAGGGTTTTTGTGGTCGGAGATTATGATTCTTTTGTCAAAATTGAAAAATTCAATGGCGGCTTGAAAATGGCGGCCGAGTTTTGTGATTATGGTCTGATTCTATTCAGAATTGGTATGTGGGGGTTTTTGGGGTCGGAGATTATGATACCTAATTCGATAAGATTATCAATTATCAAAATAATAGTTTGAAAAAACTAAAAACACGCTTTCATAAATAAACCACACTAAAAAGTAGGAAATGAATATTAGTTTAAAAAAACTAAAAAACACGCTTTCATAAGAAACCAGACTAAAAAAATATAAAATAAGAAAAAAAATTATTTTATTTGAAAAAAAGCGTGGGGTGCATGGTATCAATAATTATATGGTACATTACACACCTAGGGCAGTAAAGTAAGAAATGTCTCAGATCACAGGTTATTGTTGGCCGAGGCGATACCATGCACCCCACGCTTTTTTTTAAATAAAATAATTTTTTTTCTCATTTTATATTTTTTTATAAAAGCGTGTTTTTTAGTTTTTTTTAAAGCGTGTTTTTTAGTTTTTTTAAACTATTATTTATGTGAAGGTATGAAGTGCACGTAACATAAAAACATAAAGGTGTGATTGATTAACTCTAACCCACCAAACAATCGGACACTCTTGATGTTTTTCATCTATATACCAATACTATAAAGAGAATTTGAAATTTGTTTGATTCTATGTAAGGGGTAATCTATGGAATTACTGAACCGATTTTTTCACTAATGAAAAGATATAATTCGTTTCGATGGAGCATGTTGCTGACGTCAAAATGAGAAGAAAAGTTTCCATAAACATATGTCCGCAAGTTATTCGTTTCTGAGATGCAGGGTGTCAAATTTGAATCCTTATTTTTATTTTTTGTGAATACATTTCAAAATAGTTCTGGAAATATTTTTCAATGACAAAATCAAATTTGATGTTGGTTTGTCTCTTTCGTGGGGGTGACGCCACCTACATGTCTTTTGAGTAATTTAAAATGTCATAACTTTTTTGTACGTACCTGTATCACGTTTTCTAGTGGAAAAGTCGAGTTTTCTAACATTTTTGTGTGAAAAATAAATTTTCGGTAGAGGTCGCTGCAAGCAACTGTTTTCGAATTATCGGGATTTGCAATAATCGATGCATTTGAATTAGTACCGTGGAGTCGCCTCTAAGTAGTAAATATCGGAAAAGATACGCCAATACATTTGTCTTCTTCCATTCAATGGACCTCTACTTTCAACTCTTGAATGTAGTCAAAAAATGATTATTGTTTTCTGTTACATAGTTTTTTTGGAATCTTTTCCGATTAAAATGAATAACATTTAAGTAAGTACTGGTCATGTCATTTTAATCCGTTCTTGTGACAGTCAAGTTGTTCTCTGTATTTGTATTCCAATCTTTTTCAAATGGCACCATACACGAATAGCGACATGACCAATATAATTTACGTATACGGTCTTGCCGATGGCAATTGCTACGAAGCTGGACGTATTTATAATGAGAGATTCCCTAATCATCGAGCGCCGACTCACCAGATATTCAGAAACATTTTTCCGCGGCATTTACTGCAGAAAATTGCCCAAAACCCTCAACTTTCTGCAGAGGTATTATCCACTGACGAGGCACATTTTTCAAAGAACGCCATAATGAACTCTCATAATAATCATGTGTGGTGTGACGAAAACCCTCACGCAATAGTTCAGTCCAGGTTTCAACACCAGTTTTTATTGAATGTGTGGATTGGTATTATTGGGGATTATTTGATTGGTTCCCACTTTTTTCCAGGGACTCTTAATGGAAATTCTTAGCATGATTTCCTTGAAAATATTTTGCCTGAATTACTTGAAGACATTCCACTTTCACTGCGACAAAGAATATGGTTTATGCATGTTGGAGCGCCAGCGCATTTTACTTCAATAGTTCGTGAATTTTTAAATCAGCGATTTAGAAACATATGGATTGGTCGAGGCGCGGAAGTTCCAAATCTATTCTGGCCTTCGAGGTCCCCGGATTTAAATCCAATCGTTTTTTTTGTGGGGTCACTTGAAGGCCCTAGTTCATACGGAGCCAATAGAAACCAAAGAACAACTTCGTCAACGAATCATTGCTGGATGTGACGCTATCCGAAATACACCAGGTGTAATGGAACGTGTACGTGAGTCTATGAGACAGATAGGTAGATATATAGATAGTTTATTGATCCAAATGCGAGCTCATAAAACTATAGGACAGGTCAACACAAGGTACATGTATAAATAAAATTATTCATAAAATACAATACATAATTGAATATAGATAAAATGAGACACACAACGATATCAACTCACAAAATCGATAAAATTATTACAAATATCTGAAAAATTATAAATGTGGACATGTTTCAGGTAAAATGTTTGTTATAACAGTAAAAAAAATAAAACATTAAAAATATTCGAAATATTCATCAAGGTTGTATGGACTAATGCCCAATAAAAATGCTTTGATTTTTTTCCTGAAAATATGCGTCTGTTCTATTACTTTCAGCTCATTTGGAAGTACATTGTATAATCTCAGTCCTATCACGTTTAATGATTTTTGAGAAATGGTGAGATGTGAAGGTGGTAAATGGAAGTCGTTTTTTTTCCTCGTATTCTAATTGTGATATTGGTTGTTTGCTGGAATGGTTTTTTATTCGCGTGAATATATGTTATGACTTCTAAGATAAAAAGACCAGGAAGTGGTAGAATTCCAAGTTTCCTCAAAAGATCTCGACATGACGTCTGCTGGGAGACGTTTGCAAGGCAACGTATTATTTGCTTTTGTGCGATGAATATGTCTTTCGCTGCTGGGGAGCTCCCCCATATTGTGATTGCGTAGCAAATTCTTGATTGTATCTGGGCGTGATAAAATGGAAGCAAACTAGGTTTAACCAAAACGCGTTTGACGATTCTAATTTGGTAGCATTTGGAGTGTAGAGAGCTAGTGAGATTTTTGCAATGTGATTCAAAGCTAAGATCGACCACGACGAGACGACGCATGCATAATGATGCAATGTGGCTATTTTGAACAATCACTTCAATTATTACCCTCAACTAACTGTTTCAGTATTAAATGGGTCCTAATTACCGTTATTATTATTATCAAATTGAAATAACACCAGATTCCTATTTCAAAATAAAATTAAAAAAAATTAATTTCAACTAAATTGATTTTGAATTTGAAAAAGTTGTCATTCAAAATCACTTGCATCGATTATTTCAAATCCCAATAACTCGAAAACAGTTGCTCGCAGCGACCTCTACCAAGAATATATTTTCTACAGAAAAATCGAATTTTTCAGTAGAAAACGGTACGTAAAAAAAGTTATGACATTTCAAATGACAGAAAAGACATGTAGGTGGCGCCACCCCCACGAAAGAGACAAACCAACATCAAATTTGATTTTGTCATTGAAAAATACTCTCAGTTACCAAACTTCACTCAAATATCAAAATCATTTTGAAATGTTTTCACAAAAAATGAAAATAAGAATTCAACTTTGAAACCCTGCATCTCAGAAACGGATAACTTGCGGATATATGTTTATGGAAACTTTTCTTCTCATTTTGACGGCGGGAACATGCTCCTTAATTATTTTCACGCACTCAAGAAACACCCTACATATATATATATATATATATATATATATATATATATATATATATATATATATATATATATATATATATATTCAGGGTGTCTCTGGACTTCCCCTTCACCTTCCGGGAATGTATAGAAGGGGTCAAAATATCACCAGTACTTCAAATAACTTTTGTTCCTGAAAGCCTTCGTTACCAAGTTACGGGCCCTCAAAGTTAAAAAATGTTAAATGTTTTTCTCTGCTAACTTTCAAAGTGAAAATTCAAAATCATCTAAATTTTGGTGATTGACTAACCAAATGAATTCCTTCGATGAGCTTTCATGCAGGAGTCAGTTGTTTTGCTACAAAGTCAGGAGCAGACTACCCCCGATGGTCCACACCCCAAAACTTTTAAATGACTAGGATTTGTCAATATGTTTTACAATTTCCTGATTCGGAGCAACGATTTTTGATAAAAATGCATTTTTGTTCGACGACATCCAGCCTGAGATGTCTACCATAATTCGAAAAGATTAATTTGTAATGAAAATAGAAATGATAGGTACAATGTTCATAAAGAATTTTTATCATTTTACGTGTTCGTAAAATAATGTTTTGCTGCTTACTGGTTTATTTTGGGCAAAAAACCCAGGAGACATTTTTTGTTTAGAATGAAACAGGCTATCGGAAATAAATTTTTAAATGGTAAACAAATAATAAGACAAAAAGTTACATTGGAAATAAATTTTAGGGGTTGCGTTTTTCACCCCTTACAACCATGGGGTAAACCAAATAAATTACTGGCTAAGTGTCTTTTTGGTAGTACAAAACGTCAGGTTAATTTCAATATTGTAACTTTTTCAGTGCTTGTGAAAAAAATTGTTATACAAATTTTATGTACCCCCTTTAAGGGGCTGTATCTTAACAAGGGATGCTCCAATGAAGTTTCTTTATATGAAAGATCCTATCTTTTTTTCGATGAGTAATCACCTCCTTAAATGTTTTACACTTATTCAGTTACACCCTGTATATATATATATATATATATATATTCTCTTCAATTTCTTGGAATAAAGGTCTGATTCAGTCTATTCATATAATTTCTCTTAACTACGTTTCGACATGATATTTGTCATCTTCAGGTTAAACTAAATTTAAAGATATGGAGTTTGAGACATATTTCACACAATATTGAAATTTATGCACTAAATTAATTATTCAACAACATATGGTTCAAAATATAACACGTTATTTAACTCAATATAAAAATATCTGTAACATTTATGAGTATTCACTTACAAATTATATTATTTGAATTGTGCGTTGGCATCGTACGGACGTTATTGTGGATGTCTGACTTCGACGAAGTTAACAGGAATGGTTTGCTTATCTTTCATGCATTTTTACCCTCTTCATAAGTAGGTGCACCAGATTGTTTATATGGAGTTCTAGTATATGGGCCGGACTGTATTTTTTCCCTTTTTTGGCAGCATGTAAAGATCAGTTTTCATTATTATTACTGAACCAAACTTAAAAAAGGTTGTTATAAATCTGGCTTAAGTTTTTTATATCATTTCTATTGTTAATGCTATTGGGGTCTTTTTTAATATGTATTTGGAATTTTTTGGATTCCTTTTTTGGTAAAATTTAAGTTGTTATTCAAACTTATGTTGATTTTCTTTTTCGTGTTTGGATAAGGCTGTAATGTCGGTTTTTGAGTATTTGTGGGATTGTACTCGTTTCTGCAAATATTGTTTTGTTTGAATAATTAATTTAGTGCATAAATTTCAATATTGTGTAAAATATGTCTCAAACTCCATATCTTTAATTTAAGTTTAACCTGAAGATGACAAATACTATGTCGAAACGTAGTTAAGAGAAATTATATGAATAGACTGAATCAGACCTTTATTCCAAGAAATTGAAGAAAATATATATGTGGTCAAGAAACTAAAGAAAAAAAAATTAATATATATATATATATATATATATATACATATATATATATTTATATATATATATATATATACAGGGTGCAATCTTCTCTTGCACACCCGTGAAGATTAGTATATAATAAAACGAATTACAGTGATTAAAAATCCGAAAACAAAATTGAAAACATGTTTTGTTTTTTGTAAAATTCGACAAAATTTTGGGAAGCGCCGATTGCCTAACCTCAGCTGTCTTGATCGGAGCTGTAAATTAACGCAATTGCCGATGCAATAAACATTTAAATAATGTTGAATGTTGAATTGCTTGTATGGTAAATGTACAAAAAGAGTACATTGCTTGCAATATATATTCAATATATAGATATTTAATTTTGAAGAGATGGAAACAAACGAACCTCTTCATATCCCAACTGGTAGATGAAGTCAGAACTAGTAGATTAGGTCAATACAGCTTTGAGGTACTCATCGAGTCACAATTCTCACAGGAACACACACAAAAGACACAGTATTGAATTGTTTTCAAAATTGTATCGACCATCATTGTGACCTAGTGTGATTGAGAATAACATGTGAACAATTTGCCAACTACTGTTTCCAAGATTCTCTGGTTCGAACAACTAAACACCGAACTGTTCCTTACGTATTTTAAAGAGTGGAAGACAAAAGAAATCGCTCGTCGCATTTATGAATGAACTAGTTTATTTCAAATCTGGTTGGTTTCTGGAGTCGCAAATCACGAGTCAGGAAAATAATGTGCATATTGAAATAAGTAAACGCTTTGGGCGCATTCAGACTAGAGATATTAAAATAATATAAATAATTTGTTCATAGAATGGAAAATTTACAAAAGTACTTCGCGATATTGAGGCTCCAAATTGACTCGAAGAGATCTACAATTCCTTTTTTTTTAATTGCATGATTCATTAGTGGTAAGCTTTGGCCTCAAAATGCAGTCGAAGAGTTTTACATACCTGCTACATGTTTATGTTTTGTGATTTGCCCTATTATTGAATCTGAAATAACAAAAACATGGAATCAAGGAAACAAGGATCCATTATATCATCAGTGATTAATTGGATAACTATGTGCCACCAATACAAGGATTGAAATTCCTCATTAGATTATTAGGATTGAAGAAGTCATCCAATTCATCTCCGATGATATAATGGATCCTTCATAGTTATATATGGATATTGAATTATTCTATGTTTCTTATTTCGGATTCAATAATATGAAGAAATCACAAACGTGTAGCAGGTACCACTAATGAACCATGCAATTCTGAAAAAGGAATAGTGGATCCCTTCAAGTAAATTTGGAGCCATAATATCATGACATAATTATCAAAATTTGTCATTTTATGAAAACATTATTTCTATTATGTTAATATCTCTAGTCTGAAAACGCCCGAAGCGATTACTCATTTCAGATATGCACAGTATTTTCCTGACTCGTGACTAGCGAGTCCAGAAACCAACCAGAATTGAAATGTACTACTTCCACTCTCCAAAATAAAAACGAAACAGTTCAGGGTAAAGTTAAGTTCAGCTGTAAGAATCAGACAATCTTGGAAACACTAGTTGGCAACGGTGTTCACATTTTATTCTCAATAAAACTATGTCACAATGATGGTCGATACTATTTTATAAACAATTCAATTATCTATCTTTTGTGTGAGTTTCTCAGATAATTGTGATTCAATAAGTGCATCAAAGCTGTATTGACTTCATCTACCAGTTGAGACTTTATCCACCAGTTTGGATATAACGAAGTTCGTTTATTTAAATCACTTTGAAATTGAATATCTATCCATTGAATATCTATCGCAAGCAATGTACTCCTTTTGTACATTCACTACACAATCAGTTCAACATACCACATTATTCGAATGTCTATTGCATCGTCAATTGCATTAACTCACAGCTCTAATCAAGACAGCTGAAGTTAGGCGTGCGGCACTTCCCAAAATTTTTTCAAATTTTACGAAGAACAAAGGAGGTTCCAATTTTTCCTCGGATTTTCAACCACTGTAATTCGTTATAAAATGGCATTATACACTCGTCATTCATGGGTGTGCAATTGGTTAGATTACACCCTATATATATATATATATATATATATATATATATATATATATATATATATTTATATATATATACATATATATATATACACAGAAGTACTCTATTTTTATTCTGCAACCATTCACTTTAAACACTTACAGACTTGATAATCGATGGGGTGGAATATTCAAGAGTGTGCAACGGTGAGCTAATAATAATAAGTGCAGTAACTTCATCTGAATATTTTTCATAAAGCTGTTAAATGATGTATACCATGTCGATGTCAATGAGTACGATTCAAGTTGCATGAACAGTTCGATAACTGAGATGACTATATATTAGAAGTAATTTGAAATCCTGTCAAATCATAACAATTCGTCAGCAATATATAGTCAGGGATAAGCATGATAAAATATCGTGAAACACCCTTCCTGAAATAATATAGCGATGGATGTTAAGCAATAGATTCCAAAAAAAATATTGTTATTACTTTTTGTTCCACTTTGGAATACTAATTGTAGATATGTGATAGATAATTTAATTTCACTCTTTATAATATATTTTATTTGCAATGTAATAATAATTGCTAGCTAACGTCACTGTTCTCTCGTCACGTTGCTGCCAATTGTTATCACTTTCCTTACCACAGCTAAACTCAGTTGGTACGCCTCTTGTCTCAGACAGCCGGTTCAGGCAATTGAGCCACTAGCCACTGCTTGATGTCGAATTCTATTCAGTGTTTATAAATACGATGGCTGATAATTGGGGAAAATAAGCGACAAAGTATCCAAAAGCAATTATTTCCTTTATTCAGGAAAACTTAAATTTACCTGGCCTACGATAGCTAACTTATTCTAAGATCAATCTACAAATATTCATGGATAATCATGAGAAAAAGGTCATGGATAAATAGACACAACCTCACTTTTACCTTGAAAGTGAAAATTTCTTTAATAGTTCAAAATCAAATGAAATAAAGTTCCTCTGATGGGATATGAGTTATTAGTGAAGTTGTTCAGTTCGTGATGTGCACTAGGAAAGTTTATACCTGTCGCTGGAACTGTCGCTGTTCAATATACACCCAGATTTGGATTCTCTCTCACTCCAATGCTCTCAGGAACTCCAATACCAAAAAGAAGGAACCATACCAATCCAAATATCAGCATTGGAATACTTGTATATGGTGTACAAATAAGGTAATGTTGGTTTTCTGCTTATAATGTTGAGATTATTGAATTTTTCTTTTCTTCCAAATAAAACGTGGCATTCGTTTTCAAATTATTTTCAATCTCCTCGTGGCTTTGTTTTCCGTCTCCTCGGATACCATTTTTCCTCATTCTTTTCGATTTGAATTTTTGAATTCGCGCACTATATTGTCACATTTTCACTGTTTGGGGTTATTTGTCAAAACTTATAGATACAACTTTTTTTTTTTTTTTTTAATTTCCAATTACATTCGACCATACTGTTTCCTCATTGGCTATTGTCATCAAGGAGTTTGCTGTTCTCCCATTGGCTACTTTTAGTTAGATACAATTTCATATACTGTATGTTTCAAGCTTATAATTCTGTGGATCACATTTTATTCAGGATGATTTTGTGAATCTAGACTTTTTGTTGTCTTTTGAACAATTTTGGGTTGTAATCATTATGAAAGTGTATGAAATTGATTGTATTATAGTATTTGGATATTTTTATCTATTCATATCATACAGAGGCTTAATAAAGGAAATAGAATTTCAAAAATTATGTAGAAACAATCTCTTGAAACTAATAGCTATTAAATAAATTTTTTTTTGTGGGTTTTTTCCTTTTAAAATATATAACTGGTTTTTCATAACATAACAATATATTACTAACTGCACCGATTGGGATGAAAACTTGAGATCTGGTATGATTTTATCTGGCTACGATTACGTGAACTGGAGATATAACCAATATGAGGTGAGCTCGCATTTTAATAACGGAATGAAGGTAGTACGGGGAACGGGATAATGGGAAACCGGAATAAAGGCATAGGAGGATAACGAGAAACGGCATAATGAAAAAGTAAATAACGGATAACGAGAAACAGAATAACGGGAAACGGAAAACGGAATGGGACAGCGGAAAACATAAAATTGAAAACTTAAAACGGGAAACGAAAAACGGAAACTGAAAAAGGGAAACGGAAAAAGGAAAAGGAAAGATAACGACGGAAACGGATAATGAAAAAGTAAAACGGAAAACGGAAACGGAAACGGGAAACGGAAACGGAATGGGAAACGGAAACGGATAACGGGAAATGAAAACGGAAAAAAACGGGAAATGGGAAACGGGAAACGAGAAATGGGAAACGATAAAGGAAATGGAAAACGGAAATGGAAAACGGGGAACGGAAATCGGGAACGGAAACGGGAATTGGAAAGAAGAAAACAGGAAGCGGGAAACGAGAAACGGGAAGCAGTAAACGGGAAAAGGGAAACGGAAAACGGAAAACGGGAAATGGAAAGGGAAATGGGAAATGGGAAACGGGAAATGGAAATGAGAAATGGGAAATGGAAAATGAGAAACGGGAAATGGGAAACGGAAAACGGTAAACGAGGAATGGGAAACGGTAAACGGGAAATGGGAAACTGGAAACGGGAAACAAAATAACGGGAAAAAGGAATAATGAGAAACGGAATAACGGAATGCAGGCAAAGCCACCAGAATGTTTAGTTTACCTGCATGACAGACTTCCGTAGGTGGTGTCTGTCAATAGCCTTGTTCGTCACACCCAACAACACTCTCGCTTCTGACACAATTTGCTTATCTTCAGATTAAAAATTTTCAAAATAATTTGGCACGATTTTAAATTACTTCTTCATGATAGTCATTTCAGTTATCAAACTGTTCATGCAACTTGAATCGTATTCATTGACATCGACATGGTATACATCATTTCACAGACTATTCTCTATAAAAAAATATTCAGATGAAGTAACTGCACTTCATCAAGTAGATACGATTAGTAGCTCACCGTTGCACACTCTTAAATATTTCACCTCATCGATTCTCAAACCTGTAAGTGTTCAAGGTGAATTGTTGAAAAATAAAAGTAGAATACTTCTGGAAAGTTTAAAGTTCATTATATTGAAAATTAATGAATTGATTATAGAAAATTGGAAAGGTACCAAACGGTATCGAAACAATAAATGTCAAATGAAGTTTCATATGAAAAAAATATGAATTGGTGCCTCTGGAGAGCACAAGTCAGGAAGAATTGAAGTGTCCCTCCGAGAATAAGAATCGATTTGTCTGGGGGATAATAAAAAAATCCATTAAGCTCAAAACGGACTAGTGAGGCTTAATTGGGAAAGAGCGACCTAGTTAGTGCCTGGCCGAAACCACAAAATATTGCTTGTTCAACATTATTCCCTCTTTCTGATCCAGATTCCGAGTAGTTTTTTAGTTTCTATGCAGTTGTCAGTAAGCCTTGCATGGAACCAGAAGAAGAAAACGATAAAGTTGAACATTTACCCGATCATGAACAAAAGGATTTGATGCGCACGTTGTAGTAACCGCTGAAAACCACCCACCAAGTTGGACCCTGTTTTACTAGCAAATTCAGTTGATTCAAGCATTTCCCCCAAAAAAATATACATATATCTCTAGTAGTCCTATATCGTCACATATTCCTGGTCGTTATTCCGAATTGAATGAGCTCTCTACCAGTTGCCCACTAACTCTATTTTTCACGTTTTCTGAGATGATAATTAACCGGGTAGACACATCTGTGTTAAATATTTCACTTGAAACAGAGTAGAAAAGGAATTCATATCATTACAAGCCAAATATGTGATGATAAAAAGGCGTGAGCACCTATATAAGTGAATATCTTTCCTGATTGATAACGGTCACACAATGCGCAGATTTCCAGGCGGTCGTGAAAAAACATACTTCAGCATAGCCTATAACGCACCATGCTGAATGGAAGGTGACTAGAACGTAAGGGCCATTTGGGGCACTTACTTTGAGGTTGAAAATTCAGCAAAGGAAGCCTTGATATTGAGTTTGTGTACCGTGATCGTAATTTACTTATCCATTTCGTATTCAATCTGTAGATCGTCTAGTCCCCTACATCTAGCGGGATATAAAGGAATTGGAAAATTATTGATCTATATCGATCTATTCAGATGAAAATAAAAAAACCGATGATGATGACAGTAGATCGATAGGCTTGTATAAAGAGATTTGAAGACTTTTTATAATACATCAATCAGACGTAGAAATTATATTCCAATAATTGCGTGAGAAAACTATATCAGTTTAGTAACAGTAGGAGTCAGCAAGTTGACATTTACTGAAGCGAGGCAGGTGCGTTGAAAGTATTATCAATGAATAATGATTTATCGATCGAATTTTGCAATAGAGAATCGCTTTCAACAAATCTAGAGATTATATATGTCGACATTTGGTGCAAAAACTAGTGTAGCTATATGAGAAACTGTTGCGTACAATAATTGTCTTTTTCAGTCCGAATCATAATGTTATTCAGTCTACGACATTTGTCAAGTGATATAATATTGTGACTAGATATTCAAAATGCTCTATGGAAAACATATTTCTCTATACTTTCTATTTCACTTTGAGAATGAGATAATTTCAAAGAAATCTGTTGGCGTGTAAAATTTAGAAAGGCATACTTCACAAATTATTGCTGACATATGGCTCATTCGTTTGTCACAGCTAGTTTTTTGTACCCGCTCCTCAAAATGCCTAATTTGGATACCCACAAGAGTGCGAAAAATGTCACTTGCGGACTTGTACTTGGAATTGTCATGGCAATACTTTAGCGGACTGAAAACTTACAATCAATATCCCCAAAACGTGTGAGGAGACACAATAAGCTATAGATTATTCGAAATTTTGTAGTGACAGCACACGTTTTCTTCGAAATATTCTTTGAGAATGCTTATTTCAGGAACAATAAACACAAATATCTCAAGTATTTGACGAACTTGTCATTAATGAACAATCGCTTGTTACATTTTCACACAGCTTCCCTACACTTCCGTATGGATGGTAATCGGAAATGTATAGCATAATAAAAAAAATCGAAAAATGTATTTAGTGGAACACCACTTGACACCCGCTGACACCGATTGAATTTCCTAGAAGTCCTTCATATTTTGGTGCTACTGCACACCTATTTGGCAGTTATCTCTTGAGATTTCCAGGTGAATTCTGTGATTTCCAAATTGATGTAAAGTAAAACCAACCTGGTGTTAGGTGTAATACTGTTTGCTTAAAGTTCGCACCAGTCTGGTGTGGATTACAATACTACACTCATGAAAAACATCAGTTTATTAAAAGTCGCGCCTTTATAAATAAAGACAATCAACAACAAGTGATTAAGTCTGCAATAATGCACGGTGTTAATTTATACTAGTTCATTGAATTTTGAACCAGGATCGTGTCAATTCAAATAACGTATAGGTATCCATCTCATATGAATCTTCAGAAATACATACCTTTAGGTGTGGAACAGAATAGCTAAAACTGATTGAATATATTTCATCGGATGTATATAGTCGACACTAATTTTTCAGGCTGCTAATAATATTTGGTTTGAACTGAAATCATGCTGGTTATTTGGTAGATTCGGAGTAATTTGATACCACAATCATATCACTTTTTTCTTTGAAAAATTGGTTTTAACCATTCACACCAATATCATGAAAAAGATTATTTTATGGGTAAGCCACTTTATTGCACAGGAAAAAGAAACTGAATAAAATTAAACTGAACAGACAACACACATTTTCTTATTTTGATCCGAACACTAAATAAAATATTTTGGACAATAATTCCATCATAAGCGATTTGTTCGACATTCATGGAATAAACCAATGTTGGAAATTGTTCGAACACAGGAAACATCCAAACGAATTCCTGTTCAATCTCCAAGAAAGAAATGGTTATGATTATTTGTATGATGAAGTGAACACGATCTCATGGAAAGGGGTTTACTTTTGTACATATCTATTGTTTCAATTTTTCTTTGTATCACTGAAGTTGGAAATTCAATACGTATTCTCTTTTCAGCTGAATCTCTCAAGAAAATACACAAAATTGTGTAAAAAACTTACGAGTCAAGTTACATCCAGAAATCTGGGGAACAGTTTTGTCACGGAAATATTGCTCCTAACTTCATTTTGGTAACTGAAGGTTTCCAGCATGGATTCTCTGATGACTTCATGCTCTAAATTGATATCTTTCATATACACCAATTTCTTCTGGAGCTCTTCAGTTTACTCAACATGCTTTGTTTCTGGCACCAGCAAAACTGTTCTCTGTTTTTGTGGTGTGCTATGATTTCGTTCTTTAAAAATCCTATTTTCTGTTCTCAAGCGATTGGCCACTTATCCACCATTTGTTTGTGGATTGGAAAACGTTTCCTGGGAAGCAGAGTAGGGTTAGTAAAAAAAATTTATGAGTTTTATGATTTATGAGAGAAAATTATATTGGCTTTTATATTGAGTTTCATGAATGTTTTCATCTGGTTACTAATGCAACTTTTTTTCCAGTGAAAAATAAATAAAGAATTTGTAAAAATTTGGATAACTGAGAGGAAATCATGTCAGAGTTGGTTCAGAATCTCATTGCCACTGGCCTGAAATGCAGAGGTGACCAAAACAGATCGGAGGTCAAATTTACTCTCGATTAAAATCAGCCAATACCATTTTCCGCGGTAAATTTGTAGGGAGTGTGGTTATCATTGTTGTATTTTATTACTACATTTTACCAGTATATTAAGTAAAACTCACCTCGTATTCACATCAACTTGTACATGAAATATAGTCCAGAACTAGAACCCCCATTCTCCAAAACAGTAATGCGTACCTACCCACTTTCATCTACAGGTTATTTACCAAACAGAATAATAATATACTTACTTGCACATACAATTGAATCGGATTCCGTGTCGAATTCATAATTCATAATATCTGACCCCGAAAACCCCCACACAATTTTGAGTCGAATCGTACCAGAAACACGAATCTCGTCCGCCATATTAGAGCCGCCATTTTGTTTTTTTCTCTAACAAAAATTCCATAGTGCATTGTCACGGGAACTATGACTATCTGCCAAATTTCACGTTAATCGGTCAACTGGAAGTGGGTCAAATTCGCAAAATTTGATGACAGACACTGGGACAGGTGAAAATAATTCCATTTTCCCCGAAAAATGTAATGAAGAAACCCCAGAAAAACTTAATTTTCTGAAATATCTTTTAGCATTACTCAAATATGTCTAATATATGATTTATTTATATGATCAACATCATAATTATATTGGACGCTAAGAATTGAGTTGATCCTTTTTGTTACACGTATACTTGTTAGGGGTGCCATAAATTGGACGCTAGTATTTTTTACGAGCTCAAATACGTCGCTAATTACTGTTACCTAAGTGTCAAATATTATTGAGTCACTGGAAATTGATTAAAAAAAACATATTTTCATGTTTTATTTTATTATATATTTCCAAATACTCATTTATCATACAGTTGAGCTAGACATTTCACAAAATGGAATCTTGAAACTTCCCTTGAATTATTGGGTCGTATTATAGTAGATAGAAGTTCTGCGCGCTTACGTACTGCAGGGTACCGAATTTTCAGTTGTTCGGTTAAACTTTGAAGTTTCGCATACGTATCGGTTGGAAATTGTTTTGGCACTTCCATGAACGCTAATATGTTGGGATGGGTGGAGTAAAAATTAGAATTAAATCCAGATTGGAAAGACTAACATGCATTCATGGTTATCTGCAAATTGCAAAAAAAAATAAAAAACAATCCAGATTTGAAAGTAATTCAGACAAAATGAAAGTCACTGCTATAATGACACAAGAGCAATACTCCTCACTTGCTACTAATATCATCAACGACATCAATTATTATTGCCCTCTTAATAGATTCAGAAGGAAAATGCAAATTTTCAATTTCAGATTTTTTCTTTTGAGTTAGGGCCTTTTCAGAATATCTATTAGATGTAGTTCAATGTCCAGCGTGGCTTTAGCCGGGGAAATAACTTCATTTTAATCGAGGATTTTTCAATTCACAGAAAAATCTTTCTATCAATATTCAATTGAGAATGTTTCCCTTTTCAAAATTCTATGGACTTCCTAAGATCCACAAACCTAACTTACAACTTAGACCAATCATTTCTGGGATCAATAGTCCTAACAGAGGCATAGCCCAACTTGTTATTAATATTCTCACAATTTCATACAACTCAGAAAATTATTTCTTTATCAAAGATTCCTTTGAATTTTGTGCCCTTAATAACGAATTTCAACTTCCACTAACTTACAGAATTATCAGTTTAGATGTGATCTCATTGTTCAATAACATCACTGTTACGTTGGCAAAAGAGAGCATTGTCAAGCACTGGAATGAAATATCACTACATTGCAATATTTCACAAATCACCCTTCTCAAATGAATTGACTCTTTATATGATACTACAGTGTTCAGTTTTGATAATATCATTTACAAACAAACATTAGGCTTACCTATGGGTAGCCCCGTTCCTCCAATCATCGCTCAATATGTCATGGATGATCTAATCAACAATTGCATTTTCAAAATTCAATTCAATATTCCTTTTTCGTTAAATATGTCGACGACATAATTCTAAGTGTACCAGAAGATAGAGTGCAACAAGTGTTACTCGTTTTCAATATAATAAAGCCCTACAATTTACGATCGAAGAAGAAGATGAACATTGCAGCGTCCCTTTCCTAGACACAAAGTTGATCAGGAGGGTTGACAATACAGTTATTACCAGTTGGCACACGAAACCAGGTTCTTCTGGAAGATTTATACATTATGAATCTTACCATCAACAAAATAAAAAAAATCAACCACGTATTAGGCATGAAAAACAGAGTTACTAAACTTGTCACACTTCGGTCCTCACTGAAAACCTCAATAAACTAGCGAAACTTTTCATCAATAGTGGTAACTCCAATAAATTAATCCATAAACTATTGTTCAGTAAAGCCTCCATAGATATTGAGCCCCCAATAATTGTTAACTCCTTAAATCAAATTCCAGGGAAAAAATCTTGTTGTTTCCTTTACAAATATTCACAGATTGAATCACAAATTTAAAAAAAAATTTGCTAAATTTCCCAATTCCATAGTAGCTCACAAAAACACATTAACTCTGAACAAAATATTTTCAAAACTCAAGGATAAAGATCCTCCTTTAGAACAATCTTACGAAGTATATTCCATCCCATGTTCACAATGTGATAAAAAATATATTGGTCAAACGAAAAGAAAAGGCAAAGGCGGTCTTTGCTCACATAAAAGTGATATTAGAAACCCCAAAAAAACTTACACTTTAGCTGAACATAATTTTTCGAGAGATCACAAGCCTGATTATGAAAATGTGACGTTATTGGAACATGAATCCAACTTAAAAAAACGCACATTCTTAGAAATTACTTGTATATTCAATGAACCTGAGTCTATGGAGTCCAAAACTGATATTGACAGTCTAAGTATAATTTACTCCCCTCTATTAAGCATTCCTACAAAACATTCTGATGTTCTACAAAATTCCTCAGAATGTTGACACTTGACATTGGTACACCTGTTTTCCCAATTCTGTCAACCCACATAACAGTTGGCAGCATTGCTATTGTTTCATTCACTTGTTCCATCATTTTATGCCATTCCCACACATTTCTGACTTTTGGTGGTTAAGTTTTGATAAAGAAGTTTTTCTCTCATATCAAATGATTATTTTACAAAGAAAACTCATGTTTTCCCTTTTTTAACAATGTATAGTTACCGTACTGGAATTGAATGTGTTCTACATAAGTGCTACATGTTTGTGAAAAGCAATGCTTTCTTTCAACCTCAATATAACATAAAAAAAAAATGTTTTTCATTATCAATTGTACTGTAATATAACAATTGTAGGGTTCCTGAAGAAGAGCCAATAAAAACTCGAAAGCTTGAACAGAAACAAGAGTTCACTTTACTTCAGCCCTATTGACTGCATACCCGAATATTACTCCGATTGTTCCTTAACTCAGACAGTCGTCTATATATATATATATATAAGAAATGAAATGCATAAAGCACACAAAGTCGTCTTCACAAAAGGTTCAATATAAATTGAAACACAATTGGTAGACCGACAGGCGAAAAACAACTACTCTCCTAGCAAATACCACGCAGAACGTTGAATGATATTCACCTGACAATCCATGTAAACTTCCATATAAATGGATATTGTTCGTGAAAGTTTCTTTCTGATAAGCTCAATTATGTTTAAATTCACATCGTGTCCGCCTAAGAATCCGCATACCGGTTTCAGGCTTTTTTGGCCCTCATCAGTACGGAGTAGTCACCAGCCAGAGATCCGGAGAGCTCTGGCCGAAGCGAGACACAACACAAATAAACTCATCATCGAGCTTAAAACATCTGTAGGTGCGTCGGAAAAGATAACTTTCAACCGGCGGCACCTAGTGACAGAAAGAAACACTCCATACATTTCTCCTACCTCGAAAGAATTCTAACCTGAATATTCCTTTCCAGTAGGAGTAGCTCAATTGTTCGACTGGCATATTTGATGAAAGAATAAGCCATATGAGGGGAGATAAAATAAGAAATGAAATGCATAAAGCACACAAAGTCATCTTCACAAAAGGTTCAATATAAATTGAAACACAATTGGTAGATCGACAGGCGAAAAACAACTACTTTTCCAGCAAATACCACGCAGAACGTTGAATGATATTCACCTGACAATCCATGCAAACTTCCATATAAATGGATATTGTTCGCAAATGTTTCTTTCTGATAAGCTCGATTATGTTTAAATTCATATTGTGTCCGCCTACCAATCCGCATACCGGTTTCGGGCTCTTTGGCCCTCATCAGTACGGAGTAGTCACCAGCCAGAGATTCAGATAGCTCTGGCCGAAGCGAGACACAACATAATTAAAATCATCATCGAGCTTTAAACATCTTTAGGTGCGTCGGAAAAGATAACTTTCAACCGGCGGCACCTAGTGACAGAAAGAAACACTCCATACATTTCTCCTACCTCGAAAGGATTCTAAATAAAAGATTCCTTCTCAGTAGGATTGGCTCGATTGCCCGACTGGCATATTTGATGGAAGAAAAAGCCATATGAAGGGAGAGAAAATAAGAAATGAAATGCATTGCACACGAAGTCGTCTTCACAAAAGGTTCAATATAATTGAAACACATTGTAGACCGAGGCGAAAACAACTATTTGTAGAATACACGCAGAACGTTGAATTATATTCACCTGACAATATATGCAAACTTCCATATAAATGGATATTGTTCGCAATGTTTCTTTTGATAAGTAGATTATGTTTAAATTATGGTTCCCTACAATCGCATACGGTTTCGGCTTTCAGCCTCATCAGTATGGAATAGTCACCAGCCAGATTCGGAGAGCTCTGGCCGAAACAGACACAACATAAACAAAATCATCATCGCGCTTAAAATTTTAGGTGCGTCGAAAAGCTTTCAACCGGCGGCACCTAGTGACAGAAAGAAACACTCCATACTTTTCTCTAGCTCGATAGATTTTAAATAAAGATTCCTCCTCAATAGGAGTGGCTCAATTGTCACTGGCATATTCAATGAAAGAAAAAGCCATATGAAGAGAGATAAAATAAGAAATGAAATGCATAAAGCACACAAAGTCGTTTTCACAAAAGGTTCAATATATATTTAAACACAATTGGTAGACTGACAGGCGAAAAACAACTACTTTCCCAGTAAATACCACGCAGAACGTTGAAGATATACACCTGACAATCCATGCAAACTTCCATATAAATGTATAAAGATCAGAAAGGAACATTTGCGAACAATATCCATCTATATGGAAGTTTGCATGATTGTCAGGTGAATATCATTCAACGTTCTGCGTGGTATTTGCTGGGAAAGTAATTGTTTTTTGCCTGTCGGTCTACCAATTGTATTTCAATTCATATTGAACCTTTGGTGAAGACGACTTTGTGTGCTTTATGGATTTCATTTCTTATTTTCTCTCCCTTCATATGGCTTTTTCTTTCATTGAATATGCCAGCTGGCAATTGAGCCAGTCCTACTGAGAAGAAATCTTTTATTCAGAATCCTATCGAGGTAGGAGAAATGTATGGAGTGTTTCTTTCTGTCACTAGGTGCCGCCGGTTGAAAGTTATCTTTTCCGACGCACCTAAAGATGTTTTAAGCTCGATGATGATTTTATTTATGTTGTGTCTCGCTTCGGCCAGAGCTCTCTGGATCTCTGGCTGGTGACTACTCCGTACTGATGAGGGCCAAAAAGCCTGAAACCGGTATGCGGATTGTTAGGCGGACACGTACATGAATTTAAACATAATCGAGCTTATCAGAAAGAAACATTTGCGAACAATATCCATTTATATGGGAGTTTGCATGGATTGTCAGGTCAATATCATTCAACGTTCTGCGTGGTATTTGCTAGGAAAGTAGTTGTTTTTCGCCTGTCGGTCTACCAATTGTGTTTCAATTTATATTGAACCTTTTGTGAAGACGACTTTGTGTGCTTCATGCATTCCATTTCTTATTTTCTCTCCCTTCATATGGCTTTATCTTTCATATATATATATATATATATATATATATATATATATATATATATAGATCGTAAAGTAAACAACTCAACCACTACCTTATTATGGATATAAAACGAAAAACCGTAACAAACCAAGAAGGTCCAAACGAATACTATGTTTGAAGAGTTGTAATGTTTTTAATCCTGATGAAGACGAGGATCCACCCGTCGAAACGTAGAAACTGAATTACAGATTTTATACCAGAACAAAGTTGTAATTAATTTATGAAAGTCAGATCCACGAACCTAAAACCCAAGAAAAACAAGCCAAATATATATATATATATATATTTCCCGAATCCAATGACTTTTCTAAAAACCTTTTTTTCCCTAAAAATCGAATTCGGACTATTACAAACATAAAAAAATATTGGTTAAATATTCTTGAAAACTTTTCCAGGACAAAGAAATTTACAATTACTTTTCTAAAAAGCTTTTCTTACCCTTAAAACCTTATTCGGAGTATTACGAATATTCGAGAAAACAATATGCCAAGTTGTTTTTATAATAAATGAAAAAATGTTACGCTGACCGGGATACGTACCTGTAACCTTCTGCTGGGTAGGCGACAGTGTAACATTTGTATTTCCTCTTTTGGTAATAAATGAATCGATAGTTTTTTTCTACGCCAAATTTCTTATACTCCCGAATTGTTCAATTTCTGGGCAACTTTCCAAAATATGTCTTACAAAGAATAGAGATTCATTTTCATTATATAGATTATTCAGTATTCGCTTTTTTCCACAAAGTCGGTTTCTTCATTGGAACATGCAAGTTTCATCCGTAAAAAATACGTCTTCTTCCTTGCATAGACACCTATTGTTTTTGCATCTTGCATCATTGCAGTGAAGATCTATGATTTTCCTGACATTGGCAAGAATTTGCGGCTGACTGATAAATATTGGCAGCAAAACATTGTTCCCCTCTATTTCCCTTTTTTTCACATTATATAATAATGAAATGAACGCATCCCAAGTCTTTTGAAAATAAATATCCGAGCGTAAATGAAACAAAATGTCAAATATTATCCATCACATACAAAATCCTCAGATAACACAAAATACTTCATATTTGTTGATAGATACTGAAACAATGCTCATACCATGGATTGGCATGTGGATAATGCCTTGAAAACATGGATAGTAGAGGCGTACCGAAAAGTCATGCGGTCCTAGTATCCGTTTGTGTTCAAATTGTTATAGCCAATTTATTATCGAGAATATATTTTTACATAATGGACATAAAATGTTGCTTGGAAAATTTCGCAGTATTTGGTGAAAAAAGAATTTCAGTCGGATGAAGTTGGGTGAATTTCAGCGTGTTGAAAAATAGTATATTATATAACGAGCCGTAATGTAGGTCATAACTCATGCAGATGAAGTTTGCAGCACGAGCCGCAGGCGAGTGTTGTAATTCATCAAGTGAGTTATGACCATTACCGCAGGTTGAATACTATACTTTATCTACGACTATAACAATAAATACTAAGATACAAGTACAGAGAAATAACTTTATTCACAAATCTTAATAGTTACCTATAACAATGCTATAAAATTTTTAATTGTAATTACTTATTTTTTTTTATAATTAAAATTAACTGTAAAGTTTGAACAACCAGTAAACTGAATATGTGGGACTGAATTATGCAAGTTTATTGTTTCAGTTTGGGTTTGTTGCATATATGTTGTTGATGTACTAACTGGTTGAGGTGTTATAGAACTGTATATTTTATTTGCAGTATCTGTCTTATTCTTTTCGGAATCATCAACGTACCCCTCAGCCACAGTAGTTGATCGCCAACCGCCATAGAGTTTCAGTGCCGTTATATCTCCTCCAGCATCTACTAATAAAGTTGCCGACGAGCGGCGAAAACAATGCCCTGTATATAAATTACAGTGTGGTAATTTAAAAAATGTAGCAATGTCTTTCCCCATTGCTCCAAATTTATCAATGCCAATTCTTTGTGAGTGATATTTTCCCTTTTGAAATTTAAAGAATAATATCGTTTGCGATATATCAGTAGGACGAAGATTTATATATTTCTTAACTATGGTATAAAAATTTCCCGTAACAGTGAATTTTCTGACAATTTTTTTTTTGTTTTTGGTACACTGACCATAAAAATAGATCCATGATCTTCTAAATCTGTAATTTGCATAGAGTGCAATTCTGCTGCACGGCAAGCACCCATAATGCCCATTATTAAAGCAACATCTAATAAATTATATAATTGACTAGATGATAAAAACGATTAAATATTGTGAGATCTACTACCTTTGTCGCCGGATATTTCTCATCAGGAGCTTCATTTATGAAATAATGAAGTTGTTCTGGCCTAAAAGTATTTGCCTCTTTAGCTACATGCTTCTCTGATTGACGTTTAAGAAACGCGAGGAATTTCAAATAATTCTCTATATTGATTCCATTATTTATGTTGAGTGTGCTTCTTAGCATGGAGTAGAAAGTCCGTAGGGACGATGCTTTATATTTAGTGCTAAGTTCACTAAAATATGCCAAAAGTATATTTTATGTGAACGATGACTCAATGTTCTTGCTGCTACACCAATCTTGAAAATTTTTGTATACACCTTTATATTTGTTTTGGGATTTTTTGGGCAATAAATTCTGTATGGTAACATTAGCTTCTTGTCTTATTTCTGCAGGTGTACATAATAATTCATCTTCACTATCTGAATTCATCTTTTTCTGCACAAAATTCAGAATAATTAGGTATTAACTTAATTTGAAAGCGACAAAATTATTCAAGTGACATTACTCCCCTCAATAACAATAATGGACTGTTCCCTTTCGGCCAAACGGCTTGTACAGAAGAACAGCGCCACCTTGATATTCGGTTCGTAAATAATTCCAAGAATATTTTCCGATTTATTATAGTGAGTTATAGTAGTGAGTTATTATAACTCACGTTGTATGTTTATAGATACTATTAATCGCTCAAAAGCAGTTGAATAATCAATATATAATTTAATAGGAGTAGATAAATAACATTTTATTGAAAATTTAGTATCGGCACAAAATAATGCTCATTTTCGAAAAATGTTTTTTTTTCGAATTTTTGATAAGCCATTCCTGAGTACGTGAATTGGCCTTTCGAACAGTGGAAGAATATTTCGAATAACTGTTATACTAGGAGTTATAGAGCCTTCATTTTGTTTTTTTTTAATATTCCAATTTTTTCCTTTTCTTCCATGTAACTTTTGTCACGACCACGGTGGCGTATTGTAGTTTTCCATTCCATGTGTAAAATGACATAAGAAATTCACCGACGTAGGTCCCATTTTGATATACCGAAAATCAGCGATTTCGCCGCTGATCCCACCGTCTATTCATCTTCAGTAACAAATCTTTCTACTTGATGTGGGGTATTTTGAATTATGTGATGTGGAGAATCACGTACTTGGAATCCAAAAAAATCTCTGGGATCTCACATATTGTGTCACGTCTCTCTTGTAACTGATGTTCTCTTCTGCACATCGATCTGCCGAACGATTTTTTCGCAACATAAAACATCTCCTTAATTTCCGCAGTACCATTAACAATCCACCAAAAATGGAGCCAATCGTCCGGTAACTCGATACGTGCCTGTGTAAAGTACTGCAATTACAGGACCGTTTACGAACTATCAAAGCTTACTTTGATTTATGAGGAAAAAACGTGGGAACACTATAGTGTGACAATTAGTTCACGTTAGTCACACATGGAATATAATTTCCAATTCATTAAGTCAAGTAGCAAGTTGATCTCGTTGCAGATATAATTATCAGTTATGACAGTCTTCGGGTGTGATTGTTTGTACATGATTTAGTAGATGTCGATTTCACAAGAGCAGGAATCATATTCTGAAAGGTGTGGCTTCGGAAAATGGCGATGCGAGAAATAAATCCGTTTTCGCAGCGTGCCCTATTTGATCTATAACTGGCTTGCACCGATTCCGGAGACATGGGAATCAGAGGACATTGGTACGATATTACAAAGAAGGTCAACCAGGTGAAATGTAACAATACGTGTCACACATCAATGATCGGTTCATGATTTATTAGAATGTCGTCAATACGAATATGATTTTTGTAGCGTAAGTTACAAGTTCATACAAACGGAGAGAGAAGGGCAGCTATCGTATAGGGTGACTCTTGACTGGTTGGAATTAATCGTAATCGGAACATATTCCGCACTCCAATAAGTATGAGCATTTGTATCGGGAGTAAAAGGAAGTATTCTGTTGAACTGAAATGACGAGAATCTAAGAACACTTTCGATTTTAACCTCTCCTCTCCCCCAGTAAATTTGAAATATGGGTTCAAGATTGGCGTATAGTCTAAGATGAGACGTTTTGCGAACACAAACCTTCAGGAAAAAAAAAGTTGACCGTCACGGGACGCCCGGCAGATGTAAAACATCTCACTGAATATTAAAATTTCGAATTAATACAAAACAAAAACCAATGAAAAATATGCAGTAATTTTATTAATTTAAATTTTTGTACAAGTAGAAGCCTCACACACACATACGCACACACACATATATATATATATGTATATATTTATATATATATATATATATATTGTTATGAAATATAATAACTAATTGTTATGAAATATTGATAGCTAATTATTTTTGCTCTTCGTTGGGAGCCAAATGTTATGAAATAATCTTTGTTATTAATTTTTATTTGGCAACAATTATTATAATAGGTAGAATTTTGTTATTATGATTTGTGATGATAATTATGTCTGCCCTGTATAATATATTGTTATGATATAATAATTGCTAGCTAACGTCACTGTTTTCTTGCCACGTTGCTGCCAATTGTTATCACCCTTTCTTACCACGACTAAACTCAGTTGGTACGCCTTCGTCTCAGGAGCCGGTACTGGCAATAGAGCCACTGCCTTGTCTTGATGTCATTCTAATTATTTCAATTCAGTGTTTATCAGTGAAATATGATCATATCATTGTGGAAAATAAACCAAAATTATCAAAAACAATTATTTCCTTTATTCAGGAAAACTTATATTAACCTGGCCTGAGATAGATAACTTATAACTATGATCAATTGACAAATTTTCATAGAAAATAATGAAAAATAGTGATGGATACAGTAGACATAACCTCACTTTTTCTTTTGGGTTGGAAGAATTCTTTTATAGTTCAATACCAAAATAAAATGGAGTTTTTCAGATACGATACGAGTTACGTTGTAAAGTGATTCAGTTTGTGATGTGAACTAAAAAAGTTTATACCCGGAGCTGGAATTGTCGCTGATGCAATACATGCCAATAATCTGAAATCCTCCTTCATCCACTACTCTCAGGGACTCTCCATTACAAAAAGAATCATATAAATTCCCAGAAATCAGCTTGAAAACAGTTTTATGTGGAGTACAGAAAAGGTAATCTTGTTTTCTCCTATTTATTTGTGTCGAAATTCTCTTGAGGTTGAATTGGTTAGTTAATTGTATACAAACTACCTTGTATTCGTGAAAATCTTGAATTTCCTTTCTCCTAAAATTTTGTACGTGGCGTCGTTTTCTAAAATTTTTTCAATCTCCTCTCGCTTTGTTTTTTCATTCCCTGGATACCATTTCTGTTTTGTCCATTTTATTTTAATTTTCAAACTCACGCACTTCCTTGTCGCACTTTGATTAATTTGGTGTTATATGAGAGAACTTATGAACTAATATATTTTACATTTCTTATAAACTTAATACAATATTTAATGATAATTATTTTTGACATTTCTCAGTTCTTACTTTTCCACAATTTCCAATCTTTTATCTGACCATCTCTGTTCCCTGATCGGCTATTGTCATCAAGAAGTTTCTTGTTCTCCCATTGGCTATTTTTAGTTAGATGCAATTTCATATACTGTATGTTTCAAGTTTATAATTTTGTTGATCACATTTAATTCAGAATGATTTTGTAAATCTAGACTTTTTTGTTGTATTTCAAACAATTATAGGTTGTAATCATTTTGATAATGTATGAAAATGATTGCATTATAGTATTTGCATATTTTTGCCTACCAATATTATACAGAGGCTTCATAAAGGAAATGGAATCTCAAAAAAAATGTGAAACAATTTCTTATGAACTACTAATTATTAAATATTTATTATTTTTGTGGTTTATTTATGAAATTTTTTTTTTCATCTTTAAAATATATTACTGGTCCTTCCTAACATAACAATATATATATATATATATATATATATATATACACTTATATATATATATACATATATATATATATATAATATATATATATATATATATATATATATATTGTTATGTTAGGAAGGACCATAATATATTTTAAAGATGAAAAAAATATATAAATATATATAAATATATATAT
>JAFIRS010006184.1:0-41547 GCA_018342105.1 Gonioctena quinquepunctata | reverse complement strand
TTGGGTTTGGGCCCATTTTTCGGGTTTCCGGAAAAAATTTCTCGATTAAACCCTTTTTAAGGGGGGTTAACCCTTAAAATTTCCCAAAAAGCGAAATCGTCCTATTGTCTTCGGATGAAATCAGAATTAAAAAAACATCAGGGAAATTTCCCAAAAAAATATGTATTTCAGTTGTATGACCCCTCTTTTTGGGAATTTAAATAATATGGGAATCTTTAATTTAAAAATATGGGTAGTGTTTTGGGTTTCCTTCATTTCAGTTTGCGTGGAAAGGGGTTCGTATCTCGGAACAAAAAAGGGGGTTAAGTTAAATTTTCCAAAACGGCTTTTCGATTAGAATTTTTGATTTAGTATATACTCAAAATTTTGGGGGAACGATTCCCCAGAAAAATATTTTTCCCGAAAAAAATCGCAAAAAGGGGTTAACCAGAAATTCACCAAAAAAATAAAATTTGTCCTATTTTCAGATAAAATCAGAATGTAGGAAACATCCTTAGTTTCCCAAAAAAATTATTTCGGTAGTGTTTTTCCCTTTTAATTTTGGGAATAATATAGGATTCTTTAATTTCAAATATAGGTAGTGTTTTGGATTTTCATTTTATTTTGCGTTGGAAATGGGTCATCTGAAAAAAAAGGTTAAAGAAATTTTTGAAAACGGCTTTTAATTAGGGGGTTTGATTTGGTATATGCCCCTTAATTTTCAAGAGGATTCTAAAAAAAAATGATAAAATCGCGGGGGGGGTTTTAAATGAAATTCACCATAAGAATAAAAAATCGCCCCTTTGCCTTCAGATTAAATCAGAATTTAAAAAACATCGGGGAAAATTTAAAAAATATGTACTTCAGTGGTGTATGACCCTTCATTTCAATTTAAATAATATAGGAATCTTTAATTTCAAATATGGGTAGTGTAATGGATCCTTCATTTCAGTTTGCGTTGGAAATGGGTCGTATCTCAGAACGAAAGAGTTAAGAGTAATTTCGCAAACGGCATTCGATTCAGAATGGTTATTTAGTATATACTCATAATTTCAAGACGATTCTCAGAAAAAAAAAATTCTCGATAAAATCCTTGAGGGGTTAACCCATGGAAATTCACCAAAAAAATTCGAAAAATCGCACAAGGGTTATACCATGAAATTCACCAGAAAACGAAATCGTCCTATTGCCTTCAGATTGAAGCAGAATGTAGAAACATCATGGAGATTCAAAATATGTATTCAGTAGTGTATGACCTCTTCTTGCCTTAGATTAAGGATGTAGAAACATCATGGAGATTCCAAAATATGTATTCAGTAGTGTATGACCTTTTCGATTTAATATATGATCTTCATTCAAATATAGTATATGGATCTTATTTGTTTATTGAAGGGTTATCTCAAGAACGAAAAAGTTGAGTATTGCAAAAGCATTGACAGATGGTTGATTAGTATATGCTCATATTTCAAGACGATTCTCAGAAAAAAATTTTCTCGAAAATCGACAGGGTTCCATGAAATTACAAAAACGAAATCGTCCTATTGCCTTCAGATTAAGCAGAATGTAGAAACATCATGGAGATTCAAAATTATTTCAGTAGTGTATGACCCTTCATTTCAATTTAAAAATATGATCTTTCATTCAAAATAGGAGTTGGATCCTTTATTTTAGTTTCGTTGGAAGTGGGTCGTATCTCAAGAACGAAAGAGTTAGAGTAATTCGCAAACGGCATTGATTCAGAATGGTTGATTTAGTATATGCTCATAATTTCAAGACGATTCCCAGAAAAGAAATATTTCTCGAAAAAATCGCATAACCCATGAAATTCACCGAAGAACGAAATCGTCCTATTGCCTTCAGGTTAAAGCAGAATGTAGAAAGCATCATGGAGATTTCAAAAATATGTACTTCAGTAGTGTATGACCCTTCATTTCGAATTTAAATAATATATGGATCTTTCATTTCAAATATAGGTGGTGTATGGATCCTCTATTTCAGTTTTAGTTGGAAGTGGGTCGTATCTCAAGAACGAAAAGAGTTAGAGTAATTTCGAAACGGCATTCGATTCAGAATGGTTGATTTAGTATATGCTCATAATTTCAAGACGATTCTCAGAAAAAATATTTCTCGAAAAATCGACAAAGGGTTAACCATGAAATTCACCGAAAACGAAATCGTCCTATTGCCTTCAGATTAAATCAGAATGTAGAAAACATCATGGAGATTCCAAAAATATGTATTTCAGTAGTGTATGACCCCTCATTTCGAATTTAAATAATATAGGAATCTTTAATTTCGAATATAGGTAGTGTATGGATCCTTCATTTTAGTTTGCGTTGGAAATGGGTCGTATCTCAAGAACGAAAAGAGTTAGAGTAATTTCGCAAACGGCATTCGATTCAGAATGGTTGATTTAGTATATGCTCATAATTTCAAGACGATTCTCAGAAAAAAAATATTTCTCGATAAAATCGCATAAGGGGTTAACCCATGAAATTCACCAAAAAAACGAAATCGTCCTATTGCCTTCAGATTAAATCAGAATGTAGAAAACATCATGGAGATTCCAAAAATATGTATTTCAGTAGTGTATGACCCCTCATTTCGAATTTAAATAATATAGGAATCTTTAATTTCAAATATGGTTATGGATCCTTCATTTTAGTTTGCGTCGGAAATGGGTCGTATCTCAAGAACGAAAAGAGTCAGAGTAATTTCGCAAACGGCATTCGATTCAGAATGGTTGATTTAGTATATGCTCATAATTTTCAAGACGATTCTCAGAAAAAATATTTCTCGAAAAATCGCAAAGGGTTAACCATGAAATTCACCAAAACGAAATCGTCCTATTGCCTTCAGATTGAAATCAGAATGTAGAAAACATCATGGAGATTCCAAAAATATGTACTTCAGTAGGTGTATGACCCTTCATTTCAATTTAAATAATATAGGAATCTTTCATTTCAAATATGGTAGTGTATGGATCCTTCATTTTAGTTTACGTTGGAAATGGGTCTATCTCAAGAACGAAAAGAGTTAGAGTAATTTCGCAAACGGCATTCGATTCAGAATGGTTTAGTTTTAATTTCAGCGTTCTCAGAAAATATTTCTGAAAACCAGCTGTTACAAAAAATCTTGCCTTCAGATTACGAAGTAGAACATCATGATTCAAAATTATTAGTTTACTCATCAATTGAATATAGTTATTTAAATATAGGTATTGGATCTATTGTTTGTGTATCCAGAAGAAAGTTGATAATTTCAAAGCATTCGATTCAGATGGTTGTTAATATAATTTAACATTCTCAAAAATACAAAATCGTTACTGATTAAAAATCTCTGCCTTCGATAAAGATGACATCTGTTAAATATTTGTGTGTACCTCATTCAATTATATAGTTTATTTAATGTTGGATCCCAGTTTGTGTCTATCAAGAAGATATTACGTTATCAAGTATTGTTATTCTAATTTCAACATTCTCAGAAAATTTTCTCAAATCCAGTTAAATTCAAAGAAATCTGTTACAGTAAACATCAGATCAAATATGTTAGTACTTCATTAAATAAAAGATTTTATCATATGGTGGTCTTATTTGTGTGGTCGTATCTAAAGTTATAATCGGCATTCATATTTATCATATTCAGAGATTCTCAGAAAATTCTAAAAGGTTATAATTCATAAATCTTATTCCTTCAGATTAACAGGTAGAACATCTGAATCAAATATTATAGACTTTTTTTATGAAGATTATTTAAATTAGGTGGTATGGATCCTATTTAGTTTGATTATTAAGAGAAATAATTAGATCGTTCAGAATGTGATAGTATTTCTAATTTCAGACATTCCAAAAAATTCCAAATCGGTTAACAGAATTCAAAAATCTTATTGCTAGTTAATCAATTGAAAACTCATGAAATTCAAATTCGAAATATGACTAAGGTGTAACCCTTAATTCACAGATTAAAAATATATTGATCTTAATTACAGAATATAGAGATATGGGATTTCAATTTTATTTCAGTTGGATAGACATTCTTCAAGAAGAAAAAGATATTTCTTAAAGTTCAATTAGAATGGTTGATTTATTCTCTTAATTTCAAGAGGCGATCTCAAAAAAAATTCTCGTTAAAATTCGCAAAGGATCGTTAGAATGATTTACCGAATGCCATAATCTCACTATTCCTAGAAAAATTCGAATTGAAACATCATGGGTATTCCAAAAATGTATTCAGAGTGTATGATCTCCATTTGCCAATTTAAATAATAGAGAACTTTAATTTCAAATTAAAATATGTAGTCCTAGTAGTTGTTTGCCTGAATTGGTCATTCAAAAAAATAGAAGTTAATAAGTTGAACGGCATTGATTCAGAATGGTTGTGGAAGTATTCGACATCAGAATAGAATAATTCGAAACGGCATCGATTAGAATGGTTGATTTAGTATAGCAAATTTCAAGACGATTCTCAGAAAAAATATTTCGAAAAATCCATAAGGTTACCAATGAATATTCAAAATAGAAATCGTCATTGCCTTCAATTAATCAGAATGTAGAAACATCATGGAGTTCAAAATATTATTTCAGTAGTGTATGCCTCATTCAATTAAATAAATAGAATCTTTAATTTCAAATATGGTAGGATGGATCTTCATTTAGTTATTCAAGACTCTCAAAAAAATATTCCGATAATGATAATTCCAAAAGAATCTCTATTTCAATCAAGGACATGAATTAAAAATGTTTTGTAGTTATGACTCATGAATTAAATAATAATCTTCATTCAAATAATTATCTTATTTCATTTTTTCTCTATGGATGTATCCAAGAAAAAGTTGATAATTTGCAACGTTCGATCAGATGTGTATTTATATAGATATTAGAATTCTCAGAAAAATATTTCTAAAATGAAAAGGTTAACCATTCCGAAAAAACGAAATCGTCCATTGCTTCAGATTAAAAATGAGAAAACATAAATTCCAAAAATGTATTCAGTAGTTATGATCCCTTCATTATTTAAATTAATATATGATTTATTAATAATATAGGTTTTATTTCATTTAGTTTCTGGAATGGTCTATCTCAAGAAGAAGAAGAAATTGAGTAATTCCAAACGGTTCGATTCAGAATGGTTGATTTAGTATATGCTCATAATTCAAGACGATTCTCAGAAAAAAATATTTCGAAAAATCGCATAAGGGTTAACCCATGAAATTCACCAAAAACGAAATCGTCCTTTGCCTTCAGATTAAACAGAATGTAGAAACATCATGGAGATTCCAAAATATGTATTTCAGTAGTGTATGACCTTCATTTCAATTTAAATAATATAGGATCTTTATTTTCAAATATAGGTAGTGTATGGATCCTTCTTTTCAGTTTAGTTGGAAATGGGTCGTATTTCAAGAACGAAAAGAGTTAGAGTAATTTCGCAAACGGCATTCGATTCAGAATGGTTGATTTAGTATATGCTCATAATTTCAAGACGATTCTCAGAAAAAATATTTCTCGAAAAATCGAAAGGGTTAACCCATGAATTCCAAAAACGAAATCGTCCTATTGCCTTCAGATTGAAGCAGAATGTAGAAACCATCATGGAATTCCAAAATATGTATTCAGTAGTTATGACCCTTCATTTCAATTTAAATAATAGAATTTTCATTTCAAATATAGGTAGTTATGGATCCTTTATTTAGTTTCAGTTGGAATGGGTCGTATCTCAAGAAGAAAAGAGTTAATAATTCGCAACGCATTCGATTCAGAATGGTTGATTTAGTATATGCTCATAATTTCAAGACGATTCTCAGAAAAAAAATATTTCTCGAAAAAATCGAACAAAGGGGTTAACCCATGGAATTCACCAAAAAAACGAATTCGTCCTATTGCCTTCAGATTGAAGCAGAATGTAGAAACCATCATGGAGATTCCAAAAATATGTACTTCAGTAGTGTATGACCCTTCATTTCAATTTAAATAATAAATTTTCATTCAAATATAGGTAGTGTATGGATCCTTTATTTAGTTTCAGTTGGAATGGGTCGTATCTCAAGAAGAAAGAGTTAGATAATTTGCAACGGCATTCGATTCAGAAGTGAGTTGATAATTCAAGACGATTCTCAGAAAAAATTATATCTCGAAAAATTGCAAAGGGGTTAACCCATGAAATTCACCGAAAGAACGAAATCGTCCTGTTGCCTTCAGATTAAGTCAGAATGTAGAAAGCATCATGGAGTTTTCCAAAATATGTACTTCAGTAGTGTATGACCCTTCATTTCGAATTTAAATAATATAGGAATCTTTCATTTCAAATATAGGTAGTGTATGGATCCTTCATTTCGTTTTAGTTGGGAATGGGTCGTATCTCAAGAACGAAAGAGTTAGAGTAATTTCGCAAACGGCATTCGATTCAGAATGGTTGATTAGATTCCTATTCAAGACGATTCTCAGAAAAAATTATTTCCGAAAAAATGCACAAGGGGTTAACCCATGAAATTCACCAAAGAACGAAATCGTCCTATTGCCTTCAGATTGAATCAGAGATGTAGAAACATCATGGAGATTTCAAAATATGTATTTCAGTAGTGTATGACCCCTCATTTCGAATTTAAATAATATAGGAATCTTCAATTTCAAATATGGGTAGTGTATGGATCCTTCATTTTAGTTTTAGTTGGAAATGGGTCGTATCTCAAGAACGAAAAGAGTTAGAGTAATTTCGCAAACGGCATTCGATTCAGAATGGTTGATTTCAGTATATGCTCATAATTTCAAGACGATTCTCAGAAAAAAAATTTCTCGATAAAATCGCATAAGGGGTTAACCCATGAAATTCACCAAAAAACGAAATCGTCCTATTGCCTTCAGATTAAATCAGAATGTAGAAAACATCATGGAGATTCCAAAAATATGTATTTCAGTAGTGTATGACCCCTCATTTCGAATTTAAATAATATAGGAATCTTTAATTTCAAATATAGGTAGTGTATGGATCCTTCATTTTAGTTTGCGTCGGAAATGGGTCGTATCTCAAGAACGAAAAGAGTTAGAGTAATTTCGCAAACGGCATTCGATTCAGAATGGTTGATAATTTCAAGACGATTCCCAGAAAAAAATTATATCTCGAAAAAATCGCACAAGGGGTAACCCATGAAATTCACCGAAGAACGAAATCGTCCTATTGCCTTCAGATTAAAGCAGAATGTAGAAAGCATCATAGAGATTTCAAAATATGTACTTCAGTAGTGTATGACCCTTCATTTCGAATTTAAATAATATATGGAACTTTCATTTCAAATATAGGTAGTGTATGGATCCTTCATTTCAGTTTTAGTTGGAAGTGGGTCGTATCTCAAGAACGAAAAGAGTTAGAGTAATTTCGCAAACGGCATTCGATTCAGAATGGTTGATTTAGTATATGCTCATAATTTCAAGACGATTCTCAGAAAAAAAATATTTCTCGATAAAATCGCATAAGGGGTTAACCCATGAAATTCACCAAAAAAACGAAATCGTCCTATTGCATTCAGATTGAATCAGAATGTAGAAAACATGGAGATTCAAAATATGTATTTCAGTAGTGTATGACCCTCATTTCGAATTTAAATAATATAGGAATCTTAATTTCAAATATAGGTAGTGTATGGATCCTTCATTTCAGTTTTCGTTGGAAATGGGTCGTATCTCAAGAACGAAAAGAGTTAGAGTAATTTCGCAAACGGCATTCGATTCAGAATGGTTGATTTAGTATATGCTCATAATTTCAAGACGATTCTCAGAAAAAAAATATTTCTCGATAAAATCGCATAAGGGGTTAACCCATGAAATTCACCAAAAAAGCGAAATCGTCCTATCGCCTTCAGATTAAAGCAGAATGTAGAAAACATCATGGAGATTCCAAAAATATGTATTTCAGTAGTGTATGACCCCTCATTTCGAATTTAAATAATATAGGAATCTTTCATTCCAAATATAGGTAGTGTATGGATCCTTCATTTTAGTTCAAGTTGGAAATGGGTCGTATCTCAAGAACGAAAAGAGTTGGAGTAATTTCGCAAACGGCATTCGATTCAGAATGGTTGATTTAGTATATGCTCATAATTCCAAGACGATTTCTCTATGACCCATCATTTCGAATTTAAATAACTTGCTAAGAATTATACAGTATTTTAACAAGAACTCAATATTCAATAATATCAAATCACAAAACATCAGAATAAAAAAAGTATAGGGAGGTTTGACTTCAGTCTCTAAATCACTGAATCATGTTTTTGGGCTCTCAACACGCATTCAGGAGGGGAGAATATTGAAAGAAGTTTTACATTTATATATCTTTATTTGTTATAATTCAATAAACAGTATGTAACATGAAGAAATAATATTCAATATTATTTATAGAATGAATACAGGTGTTATAAAGAACAAGTATTAGTTATAGTATATCGTTAAAGAAACAATGAATGTCTTTTGATTCTTACAAAATTCAATGCTGGATGAGTGCAAAATCCTTTTCATTGATTTTCTTCATCATTACATTTAAAATTAATGTGGTCCTGTTATAGATAATGCATAGGAAAACTGAAAAGGTCTTCATTCATGTTTTCACGTGGATATCGTCTGATGGACATATTTTATTGTTTCTTTTTGATTTGTATTTTTCCTACACACTTTTCAATTTATTATTATAGACTGAAATTACAAAATACAACAAAAGAAATTGGACATAATGTATGTTTTCAAAAGAACAAATAGACTTAGTAAATATAATCATTAGGCGAAAATCTTACCAAAATAGATTCACGGCATTCCAACACTCTTACATATGAGAGCAAAGGAATGTATCTGCTAAATATATTTTTGTCCATCACTGATCTGTTCATTTTGATGGCATTTTGTCTCTTAAAATGGGTTAAGCGTCAATTTGAAAAATATATGCCACATCTGCTGAATATCTCTGAAAACCTCTGAAGAAAAGATCGTAAAATTTGGGATTCATTTTTTTGTAATTTGGGACAGCTTCAATGTCTCCCTTCGTGGCCTTCAATTTTTTTTTCTATGAATCTTTGGTAATGATTCACATTTAACAAAAGTTTCTTTACAATCGATAAATGAGGATGATTCGACCAAAGCAGGCGATTTCAAGTGAAAATTGCACAAGCGTTTTATTTAAATGTTTCCTACCAAGATAAAAAAGAGAGAGAACAATCGATGTCAGAAGAGATTCTAAGAGCACGAAAAAGAGACAAGTTGTGATATATCAGAGATACTTGGGATTCGGAGCATGGAAAAAAATTGAATTAAAAAACTTCTCTTCAAAGATTTTTGTTTCATTTTCAGATTCCATACAGATTGGTGAACAACTAATTACTGGGAATTATTTCGGGAGATTGCTGGTAACAAATGTTATAAATACATAAGAGCTTTCTGAGTAAAGATAAGGTTGAATTTGAGGTTCTCTACACGCGCCGAAGTGAAAGGGAAATACGGTAATATTTCAAAATTTCACATGACAAAAAAAAGTCATTTTACTCCGTATAAAACATAATACTATACGAATTCTTCTGAACTGGTTACTTTAAGATTCATCAATGAATAATATTTTCTGTGTGCAACTGTATTAGACACTTTACAATTTGGGGGAAAAATTACATTCGAAATAACCCAGTAAATGAAAACCAAGCAATGAATATGTAGGTATACATTAGACATTGAAAATTATTCCAGACACATTTTTCTGTTATTGAGACTAATAGACTACAAGCCCAGGCCAATTTGGGGGGAGAGGGGATGAATCATAATCAGAATTACAGTAGCTTACGAAACAACTCCTTTAGGCACTGTGCCGTCAGTTGTGAGCAGTGCAGGTAAAAGAAACTTTTCATCGAGGAAAGAGATATTTCGACAAAATATTCTCGAACGGCATATCTCAAGTTGATAGATCATTGAAAAATAATCAAGTAGGACCTACTGCCGTACAAAAATAACGGTACTGGAAGCCAGGAAAAAAATATTTTGTATATTTGATTCTTATATCTACGTAGATCCAATTTTTAGCAATGCCGTACATATTTGCCGGTACAGTGGTTAGAAGCCCAAAAAGGTCATTAGTAATTTGGTTTACGGGGACTACCTGCGTAATCCCTTGTTCGTGTAAGTGAAATTTGGGAAAACCAAAAATTAATTGTATATTTTTTGCTTGTTCTATGACTATTACTTTCATTCAGCGTTGTATTGTTTCTGTGGCAGTCAGTTGTGTTTTTGAATCGTGCTTGCTCAGTGACATTAAATTTTCTTTAAAGTTGTCATGAATCCAGAAATAATTTTGAGTGGACGAGGAAAACAGTTATTAATTTTTAATAACTATAAATACGGTTTTAAAAAGATCCTTAGAATTGGTGAGAAGCGATGGACTTGTAGAAACAGTAAGTGCAAATCATTTGGTCTTACTTTGGGCGAATGTGTTGAAAGTTTAACCATTACAAAACACATACAAGAACATTCTCATGAGGCAGTTGTGCAGGACTTAAATCGCCAAATTGTTAATTCTGCCTGCAAACGAAAAGCTGTGGAGGACCTGTCCGAAAAACCTGCGAAGGTCATTCGCAGAATATTACAGGAAAATCTGCCATCAACATTTACTACGAATAATATTGCTTGCGTCAGAAGAAACATCTATAACGCTCGTAGAAAAATTCAGCAAAGTTTACCAAAAAACATCGAGGAAGCTTTTGACTTCCTTGACGAGGCAAACATACAAACCTCTAGAGGTGAGCAATTTTCATTGTATAATAACAGAAGTGAACAGATAGTAATATTTTCGTGTAAATCAAATATTCAGATTTTGGAAAAAGTCACACAAATTTATTCAGATGGTACGTTTAATTATTGTGCGCAATTTTTTTACTTTACTAGATTATTGTAATGGGCATTATATTCCATTAATTTTCTCATTGTTACCTAATAAACGCTCAGATACGTATAAAAACCTATTTAAATCAATAATAAATATTTGTAAACATAATGGTGTTACATCAAAAATTGTTATCGATTTTGAGAAGGGCATCCCCACAAAGCAGTCGAACAAATTTTTCCTTCAGCACAAATAATTGGCTGTCGGTTTCACCTTGCCCAATCGTGGTTTAGAAAAATTCAAGAATACGGCCTCATAGCCGAATATAAAAATGAAAATTCTGAAGTTGGTAGATGGCTACGTATGACTTTTGGTCTTACATTTTTAAGTCCTCACGACGTTAGCGAATGCTTTGTTTTTTATTTGCTTGCGATAGCACCAATAGACGAAAAAATTCAAAAGTATTCCAATTACTTAACAGATACTTATATAACAGAAGTGTCTCTTTTTCCACCCTTTCTTTGGGCTGAGAATTCAGCTGAGCTTACACGAACCACTAATGCTTGTGAATCTTTTCATGAACATTTTAATGCGTTGATTTGTTGAAAATATAAACAGGATGTTCATAAAATCAGATGTGGAATCATCTGCGACTGAAAGATAAACTTTAGTCACTATCTTCCATCGTCAAGACAACCTCTTGTGGGGTATTCAATTGAGAATGTTTCCCTTTTCAAATTTTAATGCGTCTTTTTATAAAGCACATCCAAACATTTTTTTTTTTTTTGAAAAACGTCAAGAATTTCAAATTGAAACTTATGTAAAATTACAAAGCATCAATATAACGGCTCAAATACATAACAGTAAAGTAAAAAATCGTCAACAATTTATAGCAAAAATGATGGGACCTTATTCTGGAAAAGAAATTAGACGACTACATTTTATTAAGTGGTTCTTTTCACTGTAACTATTTGATACTGTATTTTTATGATTATAAATAGATGAGAATAAAAAATTATTTTATTAAGTGTGTTTCTTTTCACTGTGCTGTAAATATTTGATATTGTATTTTTATTATTATAAGTAGATGAGAAGTATAGAACGATAGAAGCTTGTGTGATGTATATGTTGTATGTTTATAAAAATAAAAAAATATTTATTTAATAAACAAATGGAAAGTAAATAATATGTTTTTTTCATAATATGAGAGAAATAAAATAAAAATTAATTGGTTAAAATAATTTTTCTTTCCGGGAACCAAATTACACTTATAGACCAGGTAAACTAAAAACGTCGGGAACCCAATTACACATGAAAATTAGGCAAACCTAAAATATCGGAAACCGAATTACACATTTTTTCAGACCCTTCTTAATCTGGGAACAAATTACATGTTCCCTGATAAGATTGTGCATTATGTTTTTACGGAATGTTGGGGTCATTAATTATTGTACGACATCCACAAAATTTTATTGGGAATATAAAAGAATGATTGAAAATTACAATGCCGTTCATATCAGATGGACCATTAGTTAAAATATACGATACTCTGAAAATCCGAGCTTCAACTATATGCTTTTTCCCATTTTAATGTACATTATTCTACTGTACCTTACAATCTTTGTATTTTACGTTTTTTACTTTGTCTTTTATAAAATACCCCTATTTTAATCTCAATCTCAATGAGAATTGTCCCATAGATTCTGTTAAATAATAGAAAGATTTAAGATATCAGAGGATATTGTGCGTGAAAAGTAAGGAGAAGTAAAAAATTAAATTAACATCTTTCACACACTTGTTACAAAAAAATATACTATACTGAACTATATTATATCTATACTATAGGATTGTTGATTAAACACTTGAATAAAATACATAAAAGTTTAAAATTTTAAGAGAATTTACCCGAAAATATTTTGTAAATAACCATTTACTGCTAAAATTTAGTTTTTATTAATTATAATTATGGCTTGTGAAAGTAAGAGAACAAAGTAACATATTAACCCCCCTACTAACCCACCCCCTGGGTACGGCCTTGGTAAAAAGGTACGGCGTTGCTGAAAACATGATCTAAGTAATACTAGAAATTGAATCATACAAACAGTGTTCTGTAATGAATGATATTTATGAAAAGGAAAAGAGTTGCAAGAATGAAATAAATGTTTGGTGTGACGTAATAACTTTTCCAGTCATATTGAACCATTTTTTTGTAAGGCATATAGTTTTTATTGATTATTGTTATACTTACTGAAAAAATATGTTCATGCCGTAAAAAAATTTTTGACCCGTAAAATTACCATTTTCAGAGGGAAATAAATTTTCCTGAGGAAGCCACATGTTCCATGAAAAATGTTTGGCATAACACAAAATGACATAGTTTCATATTATTCAGATCATTGAATTTGGTGTTGAATACTAGTTAGGGATAGGGGGTGGCTTCTCACTTCTGTACCGGCAAATATGTACGGCGTTGCTGAAAATTGAAACTACGTACTTATAAAAATCTAATTATACAAACGCGGTACAGTAGTAAGTCACCTATATTGAGGGCGAAAATTTGCGGATTTTTTTCCCTGGCTTTCAGTATCTTTATTTTTGTACGGCAGTAGGTCCTACTTGATTATTTTTCAATGATTTATCAACTTGAGGAATGCCGTTCAAGAATATTTTATCGGAATATCTCTTCCCTCGATGGAAAGTGCCCAAAGGAATTGTTTCGTATGGTATTAAAATTCTGAATATAATTCATGCTTGGTCACATGACCTCCCCAAAATTGGCCTGGGCTTGTACTCTATAATACATATCTGAGATTCCAAACATGCTCAAATCCAAATTTTTAATATTAATGTAGAGTGGATGAAGAAATCTCACACAAGTCATGAAAAAAAGTGGTGAATTTGATAGATATATTTTTGTATGCTTCAATGATATTATTCAAAAGTACACTTACGTGATTTTTGAAAATAAAATTTTATTACCACAAGATGGCTTTCCCAATAAATGAAAAATGGACTGGATACATGGTACATTTGTTGGCCAAGATTGTGGTAGTTGAATATTAAAATAAGCCGCTTCAATTTCGATAAATTTAAAGCTATTTGACACATTTTAAGTAGCAAAACAGATGCATTAAAACGAATCAGTCTTCTTATCTGTATTGTGTCTTATTACAGAACTTGAGCTAGAAGATAACGTACCATTCTGCACTTTAACGTAATTGTTAAAATTTCATGTTCTTATAAATATTTTTTACAAAATATAAACATATCCATAACGGGTTGTACTCCTCAATTTATTCTGGTACCCGATATATTAGGAAGAACCCTATAAAAGACTATTTTACACAATAAGTAATTTCTTAGACATAAACGATGTGAGGTCTATCCCTGTTCTCGTTTAATTGCTCGTAAATATTTACTTGGGGGGCACCATATGGGTCCCAGGATGGCAAAGAACGGTACTCATTGTGAATCATCATAGGTGGGGGTAGAATATATTTTTCTACCGGGGCTGAATCGTAAGCATCCGTTTTCCTATGGATGTTTGGAGGGGGTAAGCCTCTCCTGATGGATTCTTCCACCGATATATCTTTGTCGTTATGTTTCGATCTGCGTTTGGGTGCCCAATAGACAACTCCGCCTATGACTAATAGAATGAAAATGACCGTCACAGAAACTGAGACGGCAGCCATCCATCCAACAGAACAGTCCATCTGATGCCTTGACGCAATAGATAGAAGTTCTCCATTCAAATCCTCCGGTCCATCACAGGTGATGTCGCTGTCATCGAGGATCAGGTCGATGGGAGCGTGTTTGTCATGGTTGGAAGCCGTCATGGTTCCATTCAACTTCCAAGCTTTTGACTTATACTCTTGAAGCAGCTGCCATAGCCAACCAAGAGAACAGTTACATTTCAAAGGATTACCACCAACCCTCAATTCATGTAACTGATCCAGTGGAAAATGGATCGCTTCCAAAGTTTGCAGATTGTTGTATCGAACTGAGATATATTTAACTTTAGAATTGCCGTGAAAAAGTCTAGTTGGCAATTTTTGTATCCCTATATTGTAATCCATATCCACTTTCTCGATATTAATATTGTCCACGAATGCCCTCACATCGATATACCCCAGAACATCTAATCGGTCTATTTTGAGTATTTTCAGATGGAACAATCCTCTAAACGCTACCGGAGGTATGGAACTAATGAAATTTCCACTCAGTCTCAACACACTGAGACTGGAAAGTTTAGCAAGAGGCGCAGTGGGAATTGCGGTCAAGTTATTGTCACTCAAGTCAAGGTGATCGAGAGCAACGAGACTCGATAATCCAGCTGGATGGATTTCTCTTATGACATTGTTGTCGAGTAATAGAATGTGGAGTTCTGGTAGATTTGGCATATCTCCCTCTTTCACATTCAAAACGAAGTTACGCGATAAAGATAAATATCGGAGATGCACCGTATCGGCTAAAGCATCAGTTGGCACTTCTAGAAATTGGTTATCATTGAGATGAAGCTCTTTTAAATTTTTTGGAGCTCTGAATAGACCTTCCTCGAGATGAATTAAACGATTTCCGCAAAGCCTGAGTACAGATAGGGAATGTAACTCTCGGAATGCCAGGGATTGTATATCTTCCAAGCTATTATTTCTGAGATCCAAATGTGTGAGTGCTTTGAGACCTTTCAGAGAATCCTTGCCGAGGTTTTCAATTTGATTGCTGCTCAAATCCAAGTGCGTCAGATTTTTCTGAAAGTTGAAATTGGAGTCCCCTAATGTTTTTATCCTATTACTCGACAAATTGAGTACAACCAATTTTTCATAGAGTGGAAATGAAAAACGAATTTGGACGATTTTGTTATTGGAAAGGTCCAGTTCATGTAACTCTGGGTTGAGCTGTATCGGAACGAATTCTAGCGATGCAGAAGAGCAAGTTGTTTTCAGGACGTCATTTTCACATTTACAAGCTGCTGGACAGATCGCTCCTTCGCTCATGGAGCCAGCCAAAGCCAACACCAACATCGTCAGTATTGCCCGCCAACACATTAATTGGATTTTATCATCCTCCATGGCTAGAGCGCCGCATCGTTATGACACCTGAAACAAAAAAAAAACAAGTTAGTTATTAAAATAGATGACACAGATACAGTGCTATCATAGACCAGGGCATGACTAGTCAGCGATAATATATCTCATCACGAATTATTCACCGACAAATTTTAATACTAAGTAATGAGCAGACTCATACAGGTGTTCTCAAAGTTGAGACATTTCCTCTAATACAATGTAGAACTCGTAAAAATGGGTGATTTTACAAAAAGTGACTACATAAAAGTTCAAATATAACGGAGATATCATCGAATAAAATCAAAGTTACTGGCATTTCCAGAAAAACCGGAAGTCCGCCATATTGGATTGTAATGTGATCAAATCCGAAATGGTTGCTTAAATAACTGTACCAAATTCCAGAAAAATCCGTTCACGAATGCAGAAGTTACAGTGGTGGCCCGATATCCTGTGTCACCCGGTGTATGTGGGTGAAATAAGGAACGCATACAAGATGTGCGAGTTTTCCATATAAAAAATTGTAAAAAAACTTTCTTAAACATTCTCTTGGTTTATAATTGAATTAGTAATTTCCTTACTATTTCGATTTTCCGACATTGCAGAGCAGGACCGTTATATGTGGCTTCCCTTCCAAAATACGTTCGAAGCAGATGCTATATCAGAGAGCCACTTCTATGGTACAATTAATAAAACCGACAAATCCATTTTGAGAAATATATTACTGAATACCGTCGAAGATCATGAGGAACCGCAAAGCACTGAGGTTGTTATATCGATGGATTTTTCCTACTGCACCAATTGAAGCAAGTACCTGAGAAATCTGGAGATATATCACTCAAAATTTTGCGAATACTAGCAATGAAAGAGGCAAAAAGATATACCTCATTTTTGACGAGTACAACAGCCCATCGGTAGGTCAACGAGCATGTTTTCAGAGACAACTTTAGTCGAGATTATTGAGATTATGTACTAGGGTATCCCGAAAAACAACATTTTTTTTCATACGCCTGGATCGAAAAAATTTATTTGTGAGCTAAAACAAATATCTGTCCCATCATCTTTTTAGATACATGCGTAGTGACAATACCTGCCACGACGTTTTAGATTTGAGTAGAGATGTGGTGGCCATTCCATCAATTTAAATATTTTGCAGTTTCTTGGGGGGTAATTACCCCCCCATTACCTTCCCCCCCTTAAATACGCGCTTGCCCCGTTATCCCATTAACCCCTTTATCCCGTTAACCCGTTTCACGTTAGCCAGTTACCCCGTTAACTCGTTTCCCCTCAGCCCGTTATCCCGTCATGCGAATTATAGCAAAATGGATAGCGCGAAAATATTCTCCGTGTTCAAATATCTGGGTATACCAATTTTCATGGTGATCGGTTGAACGGTATAGAAGTTGATGCGCTGTAGTGCCATCTAGTAGCGAGTGGAAGTAAAATGGATAACATGAAAGCCTTCTCCACGATCGGTCAAACGGTGTCGGAATTTGTCAATCTCATACATATATATCAACATCCATATCAACATCCATATTCATATAGATAACAGGGACACAACCTATACTAATTTGGCTACTTTGCTATCCAAGCTGATCGCGATCCAATTAATTTAACCGTAGGAAAATAACACAACCCAACAACCCACCGGTTCAATTCCCATTTGAATGTTGAATCGTATCTATATATTCCAATAGTTAAAACCGACGGCAATGATGGCATTCGACTACTTGCGAGTGATCTTCCCGTCTGACGACTAGTCTCCTCAAATGATACCTGTCAATTAACGAATTAACTCTATGTTATCGAAGCTTATATCGGGTCAGTGCATCAGGACTTTGACGCAACATGACTTCAACCGAAGTCTCACGTGTATTTTGATCGACTGTGATTTCTATCGACTTGATTTTGGCCGACTGCGGGCATTGGTGAATGAGATGAATGCTGTGCCATATCAGAAATTCGCCAAATCGTAATTTTGATCCATAATGATTTCGACTGACTGGGAAGGTCAGCGTATTGATATAAACCTAGAATAGTTTGAAAATCTGGTTTCATGTCGAGATTTCATTGGGGAAATTTAGATCTGAAACTGTTTTTGAGGCCCAGAAAAAAGTTGTGAAAAAAATTAACATTCGACAAGTTTGAGTAAAAGTGAATATTCCAGATATTTCGAATGACTTTTCGATTTTCAATACTTGTAGATAAATTGGTGGTCAAATCACCCCCTTCTGGAACCAGAGTAGATTCAGTTGCATTAAAGTTTGTTAGTAGATAAAACTGTTAATGAAAATTTCACGATCACTACCTCCAGAGCGATCAGTAGCTCCTGACATGAGCAGGTGTCTTTCTCTATACCATTCGATTTACTATAATTGAAATTGAATGAATTGAACTTCACAGCATGGTTGATCTGAAAAACAATTATAGTTACATGAACTATTAAACAAGTATTTGTTGCGAAAACAATTAGCTGTAAACGCTTTCAAATATTTTAGAAATTTTAACTTGTATTTTAATTTTAAATTTGATGTTAATTTTGTCAAACTTATTTGTCTACTTTTTTTATTTTTTTAAAAGTATCTCCTTGAGTTGATATGTGATGATCAGGATCAAGGTGAATACATCAGAAATACCCACGCACATGTTCTCCTTTGTGGTTTACCTGAATTTGTACATATTGTTCCGATTATCATAAATATTCCAGTCTTAATTATGAACTCATATAAAAAAATGAGTCAAAGAAGAATGTTTTCCATAAGAGAGTACTCACCAGAAATGATTTGTAACATTGACGCAAGAGAGGCATCGCACTCACTAGGTCTTCAATACATTTTTGTCGACGAAAATCTATTTCACGCTTCCACGATCATCAGGAAGACCGGAAGAAATGGAAAACACATTTTCTAGAAGCAATCTCACTTTGCAAAGATGGAAAAGAGTTAGAAACATTTCTTTTGGAGAGACACTTTGACTAATTCTTTTATATGAGTTCTTAATTGAGACTGGAATATAAAATCAAATGAATATCTGAATAAAAGTGCAAATTTTCAATTCCAGATTTTTTCTTTTCAGTTAGGGTTCTGTCAGAATATCTATCAGATGTAGTTCAATGTCCAGCGTGGCTTTAGCCGGGGAAGTAGTTGTTTTCTGTTAGACATTCACAATAAGTTCATTTTTATCGTGGATTTTTCAATTCACAGAAAAATCTTTCTATTCAATATTCAATTGTGAATGTTTCCCTTTTCAACATGAATACGCCACAAGAGGTTATCTTGAACGATGGAAGATAGTGACTTGAGTTTATCTTTCAGTCGCAGATGATTCCACATCTGATTTTATTAACATCCTCTTCATATTTTCAAACAAATCAATCATAAATACATATATAATATCACCAATACTTGTAGTTATATACTTGTACTTGTACTTATATACTTAATATTGAATAAATTCATTATAATTAGGTAGATCATGATAATGGATAATGGAATTTGAGGCTTCCAGTTCCTGAAAAATGTGTCGAACAATGTTATTAGATTTGGTGAAATAGTTTATATTTGAAAAATGCACTGGCGTTGGCCTTCAAATAAATCGATCTCAGAAATTGAGCTTATTGCCAAATTGGATATGTTGATATCCTCATTGTGTTAATAGTTTGGGCTAAAATAAGTGAAGTATAATTTTCAGCTACTAGCGCGGAAAACGGAAAACGAATAAAGAATCTTTATTCAATTTTTATCTAGAAGTTTTTTAGCTGTTGAAATCTCTGCCCCATAATGTATTACTCTGGAACTGTTACAATAGAATCGTTGATTCAATTTGACCTCCACATATCCTTTTCAGGATTAACCTGACAAACAAATGACATACAGAAAGTTTGACACAAAACAAAAATATCCAGAAAACATCCACCAACATAATATAATCAAGGCATAGTTTGTATATACATGCATATTTAATCAAGCAATATTATTACGGTGTTGATTAGGAACGTGGTTCGGCTGAAATAGATTACCTCTTTATACGCGGTATGAAGAATTAATTAGAATAAGTAATGTTGAGGTAGAGGTTTAGGCTCCCTGAAAACTGTTATGTTGACTGATATGATGAACTGAGACAACACATTGAATACATGCCGTATTAAATGTCGTTCATTTCATGTTTTGTTTTCTTCGACGGTATTACAAATATACCACAAATATGTTTTCCTACAAAGTGATTTCATGGATAATACATGAAATTGTTTTTGAAATCTCAAATTTTTGAATGATCATCAGATTTCTGAACGAAAGTTTTGTTTGGTGTTTCAACTGCTATATTAGATTCGCAATCCAATCTCAGGGAGTTTTACTAGAAACTTGTTCAAATTTAGATGACTAGGACCTCATCAGAATAGAATCAAAAATAATTTCTTGGGGCCCTAATATTTCTGCATGACAGTGCTTTAGTAATGAGAAAACGCAGTATTGAACTAATTAATGAAAATCCATCATTCTGCCCGTGATGAATTTTATGTGAGTCAACGACAAATTATTTATTCCTTTTGATATACTGAAAAAGTTATCTTGGAATTTTATAATATGACTGTCTTAAAATAATTGAAAGAAACAAGAACTGATCCAGTTAGATCACTTTGTTCTTCACTTATCAGATAGTGGGGAGGCAGATGCTAGGATTTCCTTAGATTTATTTAAAAAAAAAATGTCTGAAACGGACTATTTGCACCACGCTAAATGAAAATTGAAATAATGTTTCATAAGAAGTAAAGTTGCAGACAAAAAATCCGGTAAAATTCTAGTAAAATTTCTAAAGAATGTTTCACACCTTGTGTGGGATAGGTTGCTATTTCCAAATAGAAATGCAAATAATGGAGAAAAATCTCAAGGCTACGAAACAAAACAAAAATCATACATTTACATTTACATTACATTTACATATATTTACAAAATGAAATGTTGATCATTAAGTTCAAGAAAAGTCTTATTCAAACTCATCGGTGCTTTTGTTGGAACGTAGTTCCTTATCGCGCGTTGCGAAAGAGGGCTAGACGGAATAAATTAAGACCAAAATGTGTAACGAGACTTTCGCTATGGTTTTAAGCCGTGCGGCGTGCGCGTGTTTCTCTGTCTGTCTCTCTCTTTCTCATAGAAAGCAAGCCAGTTATTTTCATTTCGTCTTTCTATTGAACAGTGTGGTGTCGCGACGATTATTTTTGTTGAGTGTATACAGGTTTTTTGTACATAATAAATAATAGAAAATAATCACAATAGTGAATCCTGACAGTGTTTCTGCACAAGTTCCGGATATTGCTGATGGAGTTAGGTAAGTAGAGATTTTATACAGACAATAATAAATGCTTATGTATTTTTAGCAAGTACGCATTATAACCTCTCTTTACTATTGTGCTAACCAAGTCATATGCGTTATTATCTCTCCATTATTGTGAGTTTAGCAAGTGTACGCGTCATAACTTTAATAAATTTAAAAACAAATTATATTTTAATATTACAATATCAATGCGTATGTATTTAGCAAGCCGTGCGTGTTCTAACCTATACGCTGTTGTGTTTACGAAGTCGAGAGAGTATATATATAAATATATACACACACTCTGTTGTGTTTACAAAGTCCCGCGCATCTATGACGTGTACGAAAGAATAGACAGAGTGCATATATATATATATATATATATATATATATATATATATACCTATATATATATATATATGTGTGTGTGTGTGTATGTATATGAACAATTTTGTTGCTTTTTATTTCAATAGCGAATCAACTAAAGCATCGACTACTGAGGTACAAACTATAACATCAAGGAAAAAGACACATGCACAAAGATGTAGAGAATATCGTGAGAGAAAGAAATTACAAATACATTTATTCACTGGAAAACACAAAACAGTTTTTTATTTTTCTGTAAACCTCAAACTCTTCAATCAAAAATTGGAGAAGAGTTCAAATTTCTCTGAACGCTTTTGATTATAACTTAAAAAAAAAATTATTACAATTCCTTCACTAATTGATCGAAAGGAACTTCGTTCCATCCGGGTGTCCCTTGACACCTCTCAAGTTTTTTTTTTTTTCAAATCGTGCACGATTTGTCATGCAACGCCGATTGCAGTAAGTACTTGGATGGGCGACCGCCTGCCACGAAAAACTTGCGTCAAAAGCCCGCATAACTTCAGCGTAGTCGTATATCACAGCTCGCAGGCACGGGATATAGCGAGTTCATGGATATTTGAAAACACCAGAGGATACGCCAAAATAATGGGTTTTGAGAAGTGTGCTCACCGGCGTCGGTTGTGAGCCCTGATAGGCAGAGGTTAAATAATATAAGACTTCCGAATGCAGCTTCAAAACTCCGTCTCTGCCTACCCTAAAATCGCTTGGAGCGTCACTCAATATGGGCGATTTTTTTTGTCGCAAATTCTTTGTGACAATCCTGTGAACTTCAACATCAGAATTCACGACAAATTCACACTCTGCCTGAACGGAAAGAACGAAATAAACCAGATTCTTTGAAATATAAATATCATGAATCGGTAAACTGTCCACCGGAGTAAAATACAGTGACTGTCGGACTATAACGTCGAACGAGTATAATGAATGTGTGGGTCTTTTTTTTATTTCCACTCTGCGGATATTCTGATGGTTATTCCGCCAAACTATGTACAATTTCTTTTGCAGAGAAATATATTGGCCTCTTATTTGATTATTCTGCGTTCCTTCTTGCCTTGATCAGATATTCTGTCCTCTCAACAGAATTGATGTCAGAGAAGAACACATGAAAATTTCAATCAAATCCCTCTCGAATCGCAAAAAACTCCCACGAAAAAGGAACAATATCGATACAAATATAAAACGTTGAAACACCTAGATGGAGGGTATGGATACCATATGGCCTAGCCAAATGTACTACCCGAGACATTTACAGTTTGAACTAGGATCTAGTGCCAACATCATATTCACACCCAATATTATCCCCCACCGGAATTAATTATTTAGATCTCTCTTATAAAAAATGGATTCCGGTTAATTATTTTGAATTTTGGTATGTCATAGATTCCTCTAGATATAAAAAAAGTAAGTTCAAAAACTAAAACCCGACTACTGAAAAATCACGCTCTAAAAATAATGAAACAAGAAAATATTCTCATCCGGAATTGTTATGTACAAACTATTCAATATAAACAAGTCACATGCAATATATTTTAATGTATTTAATACATATTCATAGTGATGTTCAGAGGTCATATGACACCTACCATAACAATATATATATATATATTAATTTAAATAAATTTTAGAAAGGATATTCATTTTCAGTCATGCTTTAACCATGTGGTAATTGTCCTGTCAAATTTTAAATTGTTTAAATTAAGTTTCCTAAACAATATGTGCTTTTACAATTGTTTAATTTATATATATATATATATATATATATATATATATATATATATATATATATATATATTACTAGTAGTGTTTCATAGTGATATGATTTTGAAAAAAATTCCTCATTCACAAAATGGTGATTAGTTCGCTGTCTTCACTTAACCTCACCTTACTGTCTTGATAATGAAAATAAGCATTTTCGAAAGCTTGGCAAAATAAGAAAGAGTTTTTCATTTTTCACTGGCCATTAAATTTGACTGCAACCTCAAGGAATATCCTTTCTACAAAGTTTATTTCAAATTCATAGTTATTTTCAACTAGTCCAGTCACGAGACTACCCTTCTTCTATATATATATATATATATATATATATATATATAAATATATATAAATATATATATATATATATAATATATATATATAAATATATATATAAATATATATATAATATATATATATATAAATATATATATATATATATATATATATATATATATATATAAAATAAGGAATTTAATAATACCCTCAAAGAAGTTTAAAGCCCCTCATATTTCCACTTTATATATATATATATATATATATATATATATATACATATATATATATTGTTATGAAATACTAATAGGCGTTTTTACCCCGCGCTGGAAGTCAATTGTTAAGATAGGCATATCAATTTTATTATTATTATTATTTATGCTTATAAATATTTCCGCACCTCGTTGGGAGACAAATTGTTATGAAATAATGATTGTTATTGCCCCACAAATATTTTCTCCTTGTATAAATATTTTGATTTCTATTTTGATATACCTCTAATACTTATGTAGGCAATTCAGCTCCGCGATGGGAAGCCAATTGTTATATTGTGATATGATAATGGCTAATTGTTATGAAATAATAATTGCCAGCTAACGTTACTGTTTTCTCGCCACGTAGTTGCCAATTATTATTATTTTTCTTACCACGGCTAATCTCAGTTGGTACGCCTTCGCCTCAGGAGTCGGTACTGGCAATAGAGCCACTGCCTGTCTAGATGTCACTCGAACTATTTCAGTTCAGTAATTATAAGTAAGATATTGCATATCATTGTGGAAAATAAACCAGAAATTATCAAAAACAATTATTTCCTTTATTCAGGAAAACTTATGACTATGAGCAATTGACAAATTTTCATAAAATAATGAAAACAGTGATGAATATGTAAATATAACCTCACTTTTTTCTTTTGAGTTGGAAGAATTATTTTATAGTTCAATACCAAATCATAGAGTTCTTCAGATATACGAGTTATTTTGTGAAGTGATTCAGTTTGTGATGTGCACTAAAAGAGTTTATACCTGGAACTGGAATGTCGCTGATGCAGTACCTGGCATAATCTGAATTCCTGTTTCATCCACTCCTCTCAGGAACTCACCATTTCAAAAGGAACCATAAAAAATCCACGAAATCAGCTTGGACAAGTTTTCATGTGGGGAACCAAAAAGGTAATCTTCTTTTATCCTTGTTTATTTTGTGTCGAGATAATTCAGAGGTTGTATTGGTTTTTTATTGTTGAAAAACTACCTTCTCATTAATAAAATCCTAAATTTCTTTCTTTCCAATTTTTGTACCTGGATTCTCTTCAAATTTTTTTTCAATCTCCTCTCGCTTTGTTTTTTCATTCACCTGGATACCATTCCTGTTTTGTCATTTTTATTTGAATTTTCAAACTCGCGCACTTCCTTGTCGCACTTCTATTAATTTGGTGTTATTTGAGAAAACTCATGAACTAATATATTTCACATTTCTTATAAACTAAATACAATATTTGATGATAATTATCTTTGACGTTTCTCAGTTCTTACTTTTCCACAATTTCAAATCTTTTATCTCACCATCTCTGTTCCCTGATTGGCTATTGTCACCAAGAAGTTTCTTGTTCTCCCATTGGCTATTTTTAGTTAGATACAATTTCATATACTGTATGTTTCAAGCTTATAATTTTGTTGATTACATTTAATTGCATATTTTTACTTATTAATATTATACAGAGGCTTCATAAAAGAAATAGAATCTCAAAAAAATATAAAACAATTTCTCATGAACTACTAACTATTAAGTATTTATTATTTTTGTGTTTTTTTTAAGAAATTATTTCTTTTCCATCTTTAAAATATATTACTGGTCCTTCCTAACATAACAATATATATATATATATATATATATATATATATATATATATATATATATATATATATATATATATATATGGAATGTGCTGATTTAGCCCTTTCATTTGATACCCTACACGGCATCATTAAAATTTTTTTTTTGTTCATGACTTTTTGTCCTTTAGAGGGCGCCATATTCAATTTAATGTGAAATCACATAGCCTACGGACGATCAAGACGCTTCCAACGATACCTCATTTGTCAAATTATGATAAGTAGTTTAGAGGATATAAGGGAACACATGAACATACATACATACCGGTCAAAATCATAACCCTCCTTTTTGCTTCGCCATAGTCGGGTAGCAAAATCAGCGGACTAATATTCGGGATACAGTCATTATTTTTGAAATAATTCCGGATATCATAACTCGGTCAGAAACAAATATCAATGATGCTATCTGTTCGGTATTCTATTATAGGGTGAAAAAAAAAGAAAATTCATTGAGGGTATTATATCAACTATCTTGTATTTTATCATTAAATTGACTATAAAGCATATTTTGAATGAACTATCTCGAACCGCATTAAAATGTATCGAAAACGGGGTTACATCAATTCAATGCTAAAAATGCCAAATAGATCGATTTTCATACTGGTTGTTTGGAAAAATATATGGAACATCACCGTTTTGTATTTCGGAAACTAGTTGACCGAGTTTTTGTGTCCATGAATACTTCTGTTTGGTGAAGTCAAAGCCTACAACACATAAAAACCAAGGAGATTTAACCGGTCGATATTTTCCATAAGTACGATCCTTTCATCAATCGATTTATGATTCTTCTAAAGATTTTGTGAAAAAATTAATTTGAATTTTTGGTATGCCTAATACTAACTCGGGAAGTCTTAATTTTTTCCAATTTGCATTATACTTCCAACAATGTGTTGCCCCAAATAATCATTTATCATTCCTGCCATTCCATTCATTTTCACTGAACATTTCTCGCTTACTTTTCAATACCTTCTCCTGAAATCTCCACAATTTCCAGCCAACAACTTCTTAATCTCCTGAAAAATGTTTGATGATGCCCATTTATAAACCGCTGGAAACAAGACAACGTGCATTATTCCTCGCTGGAACTTCCATTGAGGTATCCGAAGATCATTATACTTGTACTTAGAGCACATTGTCATTACAAACCGGCAAGTAGACGTTGTTGGGTAGAGTTTAATGCCGTTGCCTAGGAACGACTGATGTCTCTCCGCCCTTATCCGTCCCGGTCACAGGAATTAAGACAAATGAGGGTACAAAAACCAAGAGATGGTGCATACTTGATAAGGATTTGATGGCACAAAGACAGCGCAGCTTCATTCAACAGAGGCGTTTATGAGTCTTAGCTTTCCACAGTCTTCTTTCATCGGCTTCAAGAGTTTCATTCCAGACATTCATCAGATGTGCAACGGCGTTGTTTTCCAATTACTCATATTGGATTCTTTGCGAGTGTACCTGTTCACTAATTTATTATTTACTTATTGTGGTACAATAGTTGAAGAAATAAAAAGGGCAATTCACATACTAAGACACATAATGGAAGTCAATGATATGATATGGAAATGCATTTGAGTTTTATAGATTTCAAACAAGTGTTCGACCAACTGAAGAAAATAGCTGAAGAAAGATTAGAAAAGCACTGAGAAAATGACAATAAATAATCTGACGCAGTTATAAATACAGGACAACGATCAACAAAAAAACAATGAAAAGGGGAGTGAAACAGGGAGATTCCTTGTTTGTCTTACTCTTAACTATGGAATTAGACATGACAATAAAAAATGTGGAGAAATACAGGAACAATCAACAGATAATGTAGTGAATATTTCAAGAAGAAAAAATATTTTTTTTTAATATTATTTGGAATGGTTAGCTTATAGCTGTTTTTTTTTTTTCAGAATGTAATGATTACCACTTCTGGTGATATTGAAAATAATCTACCCTCTACGCATGAATCTACCAAAGCCAAAATTATGAAAAAAAAATCCACAGAAAAACTACCTCTTTCAAGAGTTGACCTAGGCCATTTCCTTCTTATATGAAGCATCGTCATCATACGAGATCTGTTAGAACTGAAGATTTAGATATCAATATGTGTTGTCTTTTATCAGTATCCATCCACATATTTCTATCCGCACTCTTGCAGAAGTGAGTGAATTCTGAAAGAAAACAAATACCACCCATTCGAAATTCAGTTGGTTCACGCTTTGAAACCAACGGACTTTGAACGACAACTTGAAATAATGCTGGTAATCAGGTAATAAATAGTACATGAAAATCCCAACATATTCAATCGAATTTTGTGGAGCGATGAATTTTGCTTCTAACCAGCATCAATACCTGACTCGTTCCAAAAATTTACTAATACCCCATATTCACCGAACTACCATATACCAAAAAAGTCATCTTTTCCTGGGACCAAAACTTTACAATAAGCTCGATGAATCGATAAAGAATTCGCCAAATGTCAATATTTTCAAATCCAGACTGAAAGCTGCTCTCATAGAGAAAAATTGCTACACCCTCGAAGAATTTTAGGTAAGGTGCTTTCTCCTCCTTTTTGAACTTTCGTATTGCTCGAATTCCCATTTCGACCTGACCATGAATTTTAATTTTTACCGTTACATCTAAGATTACATGTCACGTGTGGGTACTATATATATGACGTTTAAATTGTTCTGTTATTTTAGTGTGCTTACATATTTTTACACGTTTTATATTAGCTTCACTTGTATGTTTGTTTGTAACGACTCCTTTGGGCGCGATTTTGTCCCACTTCCAGACGTCCGAATGGTTTGAAATTTGGCAGGTGTACATAATTCCGGTGACAATGCATTACGAAATTTTTTTGTGAGAAAAAAAAAAAATGGCGGCTCCAATATGGCGTACGAGTTTATGGCCCGATTCGCTTCAAAATTGGTATCTGAGAGTTTTCGTGGTCGGAGATTATGATTCTTTTGTCAAAATTGAAAAATTCAAGATGGCGGCTCCAAAATGGTGCACGAGTTTTGTGATTATGGTCTGATTCTATTCAAAATAGGTATGTGGGGGTTTTTGGGTTCGAATATTATGATTCTTCTGTGAAAGTTGTGAAATTCAAGATGGCGGCTTTAAAATGGCGGCCGAGTTTTGTGATTATGGTCTGATTCTATTCAAAATTGGTATGTGGGGTTTTTTGGGGTCGGAGATTATGATTACCTAATTTGATAGGATTATTCCATTTTTTTATTTGCAGAAAAATAATAAAAATAATAGTTTAAAAAAACACGCTTTTATAAATAAACCACACTAAAAAGTAGGAAATAAATAATAGTTTAAAAAAACTAAAAAACACGCTTTTATAGAGAACCAGACTAAAAAATAGAAAATAAGAAGAAAAATAATTTTATTTTAAAAAAAGCGTGGGGTGCATGGTATCAATAATTATATAGTACATTACACACCTAGGGCAGTAAAGTAAGAAATGTCTCAGATCACAGGTAATTGTTGGCCAAGGCGATACCATACACCCCACGATTTTTTTTAAATAAAATAATTTTTTTTCTTATTTTCTATTTTTTTAGTCTGTTTTTTTATAAAAGTGTGTTTTTCAGTTTTTTAAACTATTATTCTAGCTTTTTAGTTCAAGATAATATATACTATCGGTGTGTGAATTTCTATATGTATATAAATATGAAGACGTTTGTATACACACAGCATCGTGTGACGTTTTCCTTGTTACTGTACTGATATAATTATCCACTGTTCAACGAGTGAAATGAACAAATTATTATTATTATAATGGCGGTTCCACAATAATGGAGTTTTAAATCGATATAACAGTCACTAATGGTCTCAAGAAAATTTTCAAGCGATGTGGGGTATCAACGGATGGTGCGGAATGTTCAATAGCCGCATCATATGAGTTGCGATATTCACATTTCCTACCAAATGATTTGATCCAATTGATGGAAGATATTCCAATAGCAGAACGACAAGGAATTTGGTGGCAACAAGATGGTGCTACTCCTCATGAAGTTGTCACTGGTTGCTATAACTCAACAACGCCGTATAACTGCGTTACCATAATTGTGGCTACTCTGCTCAGGAATTTAACACTTTCCGAAGGTGCAAAACCTCATTCAACACACGCCCCAAATGATACTGAGAATTGTTCTGCAGAGTTTTGATAGATATCCGTTTCCTCAACTACTCACAAACTGAAGCATATCACAAAACTCGTGAATGCGTATACTGGCTTAATTCATTCAGATAATGAACTTTTCAGTGGGACAGTCGGTGGTTTGGCGAAACACTACTTTGTCAAGTTTCTATTTACTCGGTTGCCTACTAAACCAAGCAGGGACAATTTGATATTTATTTAGTAGAAATGTTTTGATTGCAGCTTCGTTCCCTTACAACATGAAAATTAGTACAACGATAATTTCTGGCCACTCACTCGTATCTGTACTGCAAAATATACCAGTGTCGCAGCCAGGGGGGTGGGGGCGCTTTGGGAATGCAGCCTTCTGTGCTTTTGATTTCCTCGGAGGTTTCTGCTGAATAGAGAAATAATTCAAACATGTAACTTCAGGAATTTTCCTTCAGTTGAAGCACGAATTATAATCCAGAATTAAAAAAAAACTACTCAAATTCGCATAGAAAATCACAAAATAAACACTTTTACCACTATGGTCACTTATAACGAATTACAATGTGTGCCCTCAGCCGCCATATTGCTTCCGTTTTGACAGATCGCTGACACGTGAAAAGAAATGTCACAATTTTGTGGTTCTGTTACCATAATGAGAATTTGCAACAAATGAAAGAAGCTTGTCATACTCCAACATTTTTTCACGTGAATTAATGACTACTAGGACGAGATGGCGAACAAAATCCCGACTTTGATAAAAAAAATGTGTTTATTTCTTGGCGCATGCGCATTCACTTTTAGCGCCTGATTTTGAAAATCGATGTTCAATTGTTTTGGCTTCAAATAGGCTGTCCTTATTATCAATATTTGAAGTTAATAAATATATGACTCGTACACGTTTTCATTAATTTCTGAGGGTTGGTAAAACAGCTAAGAAAGCGGTTATAAAGATTTTTTCCACCTCGCTATTTAGTATGTTTCAATAAAGCTAATTTGGCATATTGAAGATTACAATTCCAGTGATCGCATAATTTGATATACAGGGTAATTCATAATTGAATGCGATAATCCTTGGATGATTTCATGAAAAATTCTTCATATGGACATAGGTCTGCAACCGCTTTATTTCTATGGTACAGGATGTTGAAATTTAACATAAAAATCAGTTCTTCCCCAATATCTCTGAAACCGCTTTGGCTTTTTTTTCAATTTTCGTACATGCAAAGTACGCATGAAAATACATTTTCCCATGAAAAAGGATTTCTTAATTATAATCAGTGGCGTCCCTGTTGACATACCCTGCTATATTTTTGATCAAAATAATGATACGCCACTGTCTATTTTTCCAAATAAATATTATTTTTGTTCTTGTCCTCTATCTTCTCATAAAAATGGTCTCTTGCATTTTTCCGTCCGACAAACAGTTTTTGAGTTAGAAAATAAAATGCATTCATTTGCTTGTCCCTATGCGAAATCAGCCGTTGAAGAGTAGTAGGATTATCTTGTGGTCTAGAAACATCTAAGAACACATTTCGGTGTTTTCAACATAAACAATTTTGACACTTCTTTAGCTAGATACGTGATATTATTTACGTTATAAAAACTTGTTTATTAAAAAAAACATGGTAAATTTTACAAATACCGAATTAGCAGACATGCATTACTTGTATGGGCGTGCTGACGGGAATGCAAATGAAGCCAGGCGACTGTATCAAGAGCGCTTCCCAAATAGAATGGTTCCTGATGCTCGAACGATTTCAAGCACCCACAGGTTATGTGGAACAGGAAGTTTTGAGCCAAATCATCACTTGAAAGGAGCACATCGGACTGCAAGAACTCCAGCAAATGAGGTAGCTGTTTCAAATTCAGTTGACGAAAATCCTGAAATAAGTACGAGGCAAGTTGCCAATAATTTGAATATCGCCCATATTCTAGTATGGATGATTCTTCATGATTATTTATTATATCCCTATCACATTCAGCGGGTTCAGGCTCTACTTCCTCGAGACTTTCCATTACGAGTGAATTTCTGCCAATGGTTTCTCCAAAAAGTTACCGAAAATCCTTTATTTGACAGGGAAATTTTATTCACGAATAATCAAATCCGCATGCAATCGTGGAATCTCATCACCAGGAGCAGTTCTCATTAAATGTCTGGGCTGCAATTATTGGAGATTACCTAATTGGACCTTTTTCTTACCACGAGGATTGAATGGACATAATTATCGCCGATTTCTTGAAGATAATTTGCCAGTTCTGTTGGAATATGTTCCTATGGTTTACGTACGATGGTGCACCTGCTCATTATAGTGCTCTGGCACGTGAATATTTAAACCAAAACTTTCATAATGGCTGGATAGGTCGTGGGGGGACCGAGTCATGGCCAGCTAGATCCCCAGACTTGAACAGTCTTGATTATTTTCTTTGGGGACATCTTGAGACTTTGGTGTACAGTCAACCAACTCTAACTGAGGAAGAATTGCGAAACCGCGTAATAGTTTCCTGTGAAGCAATAAGGAATACTCCAGGAATTTTCCAAGGAGTACGCGAGTCAATGACAAGGAGTGCTGAAGCGTGCTTACTTGCAGGAGGCGGATATTTTGAACAGTTTATTTGATTTTGGTATTTTTTTGTTCATAATAGTTGTTTTTAAAAATAAAAAATGCATTTTTATGCGTACTCATTACAAAAACTAAATAATAGTTACCATAAAATTATAAAAATCTTGCCTAGATCCTTTGGTTACCACAATTGTGAAATTAAGACTAAGAGAAAAAATCGAATAGGGACAAGCAAATGAATGTATTTTATTTTCTAAATCGAATACCGTCCCCCCGACGAAAAAAGGCAAGAGACCATTTTTATGAGAAGATAGAGGACAATTACAAAAATAATATTCATTTGTGAAAAATATGACAGGGCATGTTAACAGGGATGCCACTGACGAACATTTAAAAATCCTTTATCATAGAAAAAATGTATTTTCATGCGTACTTTGCATGTACCAAAACTGAAAAAAACCCAAAGCGGTTCCAGAGATATTGGGGAAGGGCTGATTTCTTTGTTAAATTTCAACATCCTGTATCTCAGAAATAAAGCGATTGCGGACCTATGTTCATATTGTAACGAACCTAGGCCGGACCTGTCGCCTCACGCGTTGCCATCGATAACGATGAGATCATCCCCGGAGATATTCGAGAACCATCCAGTCGCTCTGCCGCGGAAAACAACGGTCAATATTGGAAACAATTGGAACATGCCGGTCGCCAACTGCCAGAATTCGAAACATCGAGAATGCTGTATCGGAGATAAATAGGCAACCCTCAAGTGGAGTCGGACAGTCTGAACGAGCCCATACGATCGAGCTATACAGTGGCGTAGTTAGTAATATAAATTAAGTTGTATATTTAAGTGTTAAATAAATTAGTAAAACCAAGTTAAGTTTATTTACGTTACAATTGGTGTCGGAAGCGAGATTTTGAAAATAAACAAGTGATCGTGGAGTGGATAGTCAGAAAAATAAATTGATAGACCTTTTTGTACGCCCAAAATAGACAGTGGCCCGGTTTTCGCGAAGTGGACAATTGTGCGTGGGAATATAAACTGATACACTGTTCGCGTGAAACAGACAATAGACTGGTGGCCCGTGGAAAAGAATTCACGAAGTGAATTTTTAACAAACTGATAAACTTTTCGTGTAAAACAGACTGATACCTCGTCAAAGACAAAATGTGTTCAAGAAAAGTGCGCCTTGCGGATTTGAAGGTAGCGGAATTGAAACAGGAATTGGAGGAAAGGGAACTGGAAACAACAGGTAAAAAGCAAGTACTCCAGGAAAGACTTGCAGAAGGACTTATACAAGAAGGTGAGGACCCCGAATCATTTTTATTCGAAGTTCCCAGAGGCGATTTAAGTTTGGTAATGAATAAACTCGAAGAAACTACTAAATCCGTGAAAGAAGAACTGCAACAAAATTCGAGAAGCCTGGAAGATAAGCTCCTTGAAAACACAGAAGGCCTAAAAAAAGAACTCTGTGGTGTGGCGAATCGTCTAAAAAAAAGAATAGGAACCGTCGAGGCAGAGATGGACAAGATGAAGGAAATAATCAGCGATGAAATCAAAGACGGAATCGAGGCAGAAATGGACAAAATAAAGGAAACGATCAGTAAGCTGGAAAAACGAATTAATAGTGCGCCCCCCACAGAGATGGTTAACGAAAATGCAATGCTGAACTTGAGTTTGAACTTGGATAAAGTTCAAGAGGGTATAAAAGATGTCAAGGTCATTTCAGAAATAGGGAAGCTTTCCATGAAGCCGCCTCAGTTCGACGGAAAAACTCCATGGGCAAATTACCGCCGGCAGTTTGAAGCAGCGGCCAAAGCAAACGGATGGAATGCAGGGGAAAGAGCTGTAGCACTGACACTTGCATTACGTGGAGAAGCGACAAATATTCTACAAACTCTCACCGCCCAAGAACAGGAGGACTATGATCAGCTGATTGAACATCTAGAATTACGATATGGCCACGCCCATTTGGAACACGTATACCACTCCCAGCTGAAAAATCGAGCGAATCCTTACAAGAATTCGAAGCTGACATTGCACGCTTGGTTCGTCTCTTATATCCAGCCACACCGGAAAATGTAATTGAGCGATTAGCGGTTCAGGCATTCTTGAATGGACTCCGTGACCAAGAAACCAGACAAGCGTTGATATTAGAGCTCGTCCAACACATCTCGTAGACGCACTGGCACGCGCTTTGGAATTCGAAGCAGCAAAACAATGCTGCAAAAGCCAAAGTAAAGTTCAAACGATTGAGGAAGACTCACAGGAGCCTGCTAACTTGGAAGCTGCCATAAGAAAAGTGATGAAGGAAGTGTTGCCTGAGAAAAGACAGATAAGATGCCGGAATTGTGGCAAAATTGGACATGTGCGTAGCAAATGTCCAACATTCATCGACTCCGATGCAGGAAAACTAAAAAAGGTCGACGAGAAGGGGCAATCGTCGGCATGTGTCCGGCAAGCCCCGGTTAACAACGCATATGTCGCTATCCTTCAACGACAGAACAAAGGTGTCTTCGTAGACGGTCTCATCAATAACGAGCCTTGCACCATGCTGCTAGATACAGGTGCGACTAGGACAATTCTCGGGCCTTCCTTTGCCAGAACACCGGAACGGATTGAACCGACAACTTGGGAAACTACTCACAGCAACAGGGGAGCCAGCTACTGTATATGACGAGCTACCGATTGAAATAATTTTGGGCAGCACTAAAGTGAAACATCAGGCACTTGTAGCGGACATCGAAGACGATGCAATCATCGGAATGGACATCATGAATTCCAGAGGGTTTGAATTGGATTTCAAAGACGGCGTCCTACGTGTCAACGGAGAAGAGCTGGTGCTTCATGGGAGAAGTGAGGAGTTGATCCGTGTGTTGTTGGCTGAAGATGTAAGCGTACCTGAGAGGGCTGAAACCATTCTGGAGGCTTGCCTGGACGGGAGTACGAGCAGGGGAAAAGTGGTGATGTTCGAGCCCAAACTTCATGATGAGAAAATTGGACGGGGGATTGCACTAGGGAAGACCTTGTTGCGTGCTGACAAATTTGTGCCGGTAAGGGTCATGAATGTCAATTATTTTCCAGTGACCTTGAAGAAAGGAACAATATTGGGGCACTGCTCGTCAGTTTCCTCAGTGATCCGGAGTGTACGAGGTACGATTAGCCAACCCAACAACTTGCCCACAGAACTAGAAAAATTAGTTGCCATCTCTTCCAAAGATATAAAACCAGCTCAACAGCCCAAACTTAGAGATTTAGTCAAAAAGTACCAAGACATCTTCGATACCGGACAAGGAAAAGGGGGTCGAACTAATGTGGTTCAGCACAAGATTGATACTGGAGGTGCTCGACCGATCCGGCAATCAGCAAGAAGACTTCCTCTTGCCAAGAAGGAAGAGGCTGACAAAATAGTCAGCGATATGGGAAAAGAAGGAGTTATCGAACCATCTGACAGTCCCTGGTCCTCTCCAGTCGTACTGGTGAAGAAAAAGGATGGATCGACACGCTTTTGTGTAGACTATCGCCAACTTAATAATGTCACGAAGAAGGACAGTTACCCTCTCCCGAGAATAGATGACACCCTAGACACGTTGGCTGGTTCCACGATTTTCTCGACCCTTGATCTGAAGAGTGGATATTGGCAAGTAGAACTGGCTCAGGAAGATCGAGAAAAGACTGCTTTTACCATCGGCTCAGGATTGTGGCAGTTCACCGTTATGCCATTCGGGCTCTGTAATGCTCCCGCCACATTCGAAAGATTGATGGAGACAGTGCTGAAGGGACTCTCATGGAACACGTGTCTAGTGTATCTCGACGACATAATTGTGGTCGGCAGATCGTTCGAGGACCACGTGAAAAACTTGAAGGAAGTATTCCTGCTACTGAAGAACTCCGGATTGAAGCTGAGCCCTAAGAAATGCCATCTGTTCCAAAAAGAAGTACGATACCTCGGCCACGTTGTCTCTGGGGAAGGAGTAGCAGTGGATGACCAGAAGATCAAAGCTGTTAAGGATTGGCCCATCCCAAAAGACATTCACCAACTTCGAAGTTTCCTTGGTTTATGCACATACTATCGCCGATATGTGCTGGGATTCGCCAACATCGCTAAACCACTGACCAGGCTCACGGAAGGCCAAACAAAGTTCCAGTGGTCCGAAGAATGTCAAGACTCATTCAGGAAGCTGAAAGGATCTTTGATCAACGCACCTATACTGAGCTATCCCCTACCCAGAGGGAAATTCATTTTGGATACGGACGCCAGCAACGTGGGACTTGGAGCTGTCCTATCTCAGATCCAGGAGGGACAGGAGAAGATCATTGGTTATTTCAGCAAGACGCTTAGCAAACCAGAGCGCAATTACTGTGTCACCAGGCGAGAGCTGTTAGCTGTTGTAAAGGGAGTGGAGCACTTCTACAAGTACGTGTATGGAAGAAGATTCCTGTTGAGAACTGACCATGCAGCTCTCAAATGGCTCTTACAGTTCAAAAATCCTGAGGGTCAAGTAGCACGTTGGATCGAGAGACTCCAAGAATTCGATTTCGAGATCGAACATCGAGCCGGAACTAGCCATAAGAATGCAGATGCCTCGTCGCGAAGACCATGTCCAGATGATTGCTCACATTGCCGACGAGTAGAAGAGAAAGAAGCAACACTTTGTAGAACCGCAGCAATGGATGACAACTGGAATGACAGCAAGATCCAGAAAGACCAAGAGAAAGACCCCGACCTTGGCTTAGTCGTCAGCTGGAAGAAGGGCAATCGAAGACCATCATGACAGGAAGTCGCAGGTTACTCGCCGGCTGTTAAGTCCTATTGGGCACAATGGAACTCTCTTATTCTGGACAATGGGATCCTGAAACCTGTGTTGGAGGCCGATATTGGTGGGGGAAGACAGACGCCAAATAATTGTTCCCAGGAACAGAAGAGAGGAAGTGCTGCGGGAAATCCATGATGGAGTCGCTGGAGGACATCTGGGAGTGACGAAGACCCTGCAGAAAGTGAGGCAACGGTTTTACTGGGCCAATTGTCAAGCTGACGTCCAGGACTGGTGCAGAAAGTGCGCTGTATGCGCTGCTAGCAATGGACCTCGAATACGACCCAAGGCCCCGATGCGTCAGTACAACGTAGGCAGCCCGTTCGAGAGAATCGCCATTGACATCGCCGGCCCGTTTCCCGTATCCGACCACGGGAATAAATACATCCTTGTGGCAATGGACTACTTCAGTAAGTGGGTGGAAGCCTATGCCCTGCCCAACCAGGAAGCCATCACCGTCGCCGACGTCTTGGTGAAAGAGTGGATATGTCGATTCGGTATTCCAATGGAGCTGCACTCGGATCAAGGCAAAAATTTCGAATCCAACCTTTTCCAAGAAATATGTCTACTGCTGAACATCCGCAAGACAAGAACCACGGCCCTACATCCGCAGTCCGATGGAATGGTGGAACGGATGAACAGGACGATCAACCGCCACTTGTCCAAGGTTGTCTCTGACCATCAAAGAGACTGGGACCAGTATCTTCATTTGTTCCTGATGGCCTATCGATCCGCAGTACACGAGTCAACCGGTCAAACTCCTGCTAGTATTATAATGGGCCGAGAACTGCGACTGCCTTGTGACCTGAAGTTTGGGATACCGCCAGGACAAGACACTGCGGGAGAGGACTACGTCAGCAAACTTCGGCAGAGAATGGACGACATCCACGAACGAGTCCGGTTGAACATCCAGAGTGCCAGCGATAAAATGAAGAAGACCTATGACATCAAGGCCGACGCTGGAGGATTTAAGGTTGATGACCTGGTTTGGCTGTACAACCCCAAACGTCGTCGTGGACTATCACCAAAGTTGCGGAACTCGTGGGAAGGCCCGTATAAAATCGTGAAAAGGATAAACGACCTTGTGTACCGAATCCATAAGCCACCCTGAGGGAAACCAAGGGTCGTCCATTTCAACAGGTTGGCCCTTACGCTGGAAACCATGACCAAGTTCGCACCCTCAAGCCACCGGAGGATGATATGACGTTCGAGAAGTTTATGTCCTTGTATTCAAACGGGCAGAAAGTTCTACATGGGGTTACTAGAGAGGAGTCACGAGACCTTTCGAGGTGCCTGCTGTACGCACTAGCGCACTGTGTGGCAGAAGATCTTCGAATGTCCAGGGGCATCGCCGTAGTGTTCTCCAAGAAATTTGGTCAACTCCAAACACTGCGGGAGCAGAATCCAGAAGTTGGTGGGGTGCTACAGTTGAAGAAAGGCCAGAGAAACATCTACTACCTAGTTACCAAGAGGCATTCCCAAGATAAACCGTCCTATGAAGATGTCTGGAAGAGTCTCACCAAACTAAGAGATACTATGGTGGACCAAAATCTGGTGGATCTAGCAATTCCAAAATTATCCTGTGGTATTGATGGGTTGGACTGGAGAGTCATAAGAAGTATGCTGGAGGCGATATTCAGATCCAGCGGCGTCAAGATTTTGGTTTGCTGTAACCCTCTTCCACGACCGATCATGAAGACCGTGGAGTGTTACTTCCATCGAACTTCACGGTGCAGATATGGGGAGTCATGCAGATATCGTCACACTCCAAGGATGAAATTTCGGGACGAAATGTCTTTAAGAAGGGGGCAATGTAACGAACCTAGGCCGGACCTGTCGCCTCACGCGTTGCCATCGACAACGATGAGATCATCCCCGGAAATATTCGAGAACCATCCAGTCGCTCTGCCGCGGAAAACAACGGTCAATATTGGAAACAATTGGAACATGCCGGTCGCCAACTGCCAGAATTCGAAACATCGAGAATGCTGTATCGGAGATAAATAGGCAACCCTCAAGTGGAGTCGGACAGTCTGAACGAGCCCATACGATCGAGCTATACAGTGGCGTAGTTAGTAATATAAATTAAGTTGTATATTTAAGTGTTAAATAAATTAGTAAAACCAAGTTAAGTTTATTTACGTTACAATATGAAGAATTTTCCTTAAAATCATCCAAGGATAATCGCCCTTTAGGATCAGCATTCAGTTATGAAACACCATGTATTTATCATCTAAATAGCTAATAAAAAGTGAACAAAGTGTCCGAACTCATTTCATGTTTCGTTTAACCGACATGCTACTACGAAACATGTCCAAAACAAACATAATCAATACGAATGTATCAATGACTCGTGGCAAAAAATGCGACCAGACATTCATAACTCCCATGCGGAGATGAAAACCCAAAAAGATGGGGCAATCTCTAATGCCGTATAAACATTTCATACGATCGAAATGTCGATTTCCACTTCTTACGTGCTAAGTAAAATATATTGCTTAATCGGGCGAGGGGTTCATCGCTTCCATCCCTCTCATCCATTCGTCAGATTCATCTGGTCGAGATGAACTAGCACTCGCCGAAAAAATGAGTTATGACTGTGGTATTACTCTATCCCCCATGGGCGTCGAGATAAGAGGGCTAAGAAGGAAATCATCAATCATCATGATAAAGAAACTTGTAGATCAAAGCCATCGCATTGCATTAGTTTCGGACATGGCATCAGATTATTATTGGAAATGACATTTCATTCCTTATATATTTTCCATGACAACTTCGATGGGGACGATGATGTAGATCTCAATGGATTTGGATTTGCGATTTTTTCCTTACAACGATTGATTTTCTGGGAATTGAATGAAGAACTGACTATTTTTTATTAGTGCGTATACCTAGCTTATGAGTTGGAAGCATAACCCTTTTTTATTGACGGAATTTGGATTATTGCCACCAAGGCCGTACCCAGAGAAAAATTTCGGGGTTTGGTTGTGAAGTAAACAATGCAATGTACATTGTACAATTTCTTTTCACCTTATTCCAGATATATTTTACAGATTTTGGGGGGTGGGGAAGGGGCTGTAACTCCCCCACCCCCCTGGGTACGGCCTTGCCACGATACGATTTGGTACCAAAATTTTGGCTGATGTTGCAATTTGTGCCGTCCTTCAGAAACATACACAAATCATTGAACTTTTTTCACTGAATTGTTAAGATTCGTAATAATAGTGACATAAAAACTATAGTTTCATGGTATTCACCACGTCATAATAGCAGATTTAGATAATTTTGTAATTCAAAGGAAAATATGTGTGAATTTCCGTTTGAATGGAATACAAATATCTGTATTCGAAGTTTTCATTAATTAATTAATATGAAAAAGTAATACAAACAAATAAGAAATGAATAGAATCAAAGTACTGCAATTTTTCGAGGAAGAGCTTTATTCTGTTGGTTTCCTTCGGTGAACTCCATCGATTTCTCTATGGATCATTCATGACACCATACTGACGTCCCAATATTTCCATCTCTTCAATATCTTGAAGCATTCACCTTGTTCTTCACTGAATCTCCAAGATTCTTTGGCAGATGATCGATGTGAGAATTTGAAGAATGAACTATAAAACTCATGTAAGAACCTAGCTTTTAATAAATGTTCAACATTTCTTTGATTTTTTATTGTAATTAGAATCTTTAAAGTTGCCTTAAAATTTGGAAATGACATTTGCACATTAATATCATTTATTTATTACTTGATTGTCATTCAATTATAAAACCATCTCACATATGTCAGGTTAGTAGAAAAAATCGTATGGAAAAAATGGCGTCGATTGATAATTATCTCAACTTAAAGTTGAAATACGTACCGCTGCGACGTTAAATACAGTGCTTCTCAAAAGTCCCCTCCCCCCTCTTATTTTTGGAACGATTATACATAAACAAGTGAAATTTGAAAACTGAATATTAAAGGTTGTAAACTTCCCTACTAGTGATGATAGATGACGAAATCGTCAAAGATGACGTCACAAGGCCATTGTGACCAATAATTTTAAATGGAACCCTACGGCAAACGACACCTCTTTTAAAAGGTATCGAAAAAACCTATTCAATGATACTAATTTTGTTTGTGTTTATGGCAGTTTTGGCAACTCGCTCTTAAAAAACGCAAAGCTGTGATGAACTAAATCAGTTAATACTAAAATTCCAAATTCAAGCTCCGCCTCTGGATAGTTGTGAAATAAGCTGACGTTTTTGTTAGTCTCCCTAATTCGGCGTTTTTGTAATTGTCCAAGTTTTTGTACATTTAATAATTTGTGTATTGTTGATCGAACGTTTAACTGTTTCAGCAGCTTCTGGTACTTTTAATATTTTTGTACATTTTAATAATTTGTTAAACTGTTGTGAGCCGAACGTTTGAGTGCTTCAAGAAGCGAAATGGTACGTGCTTTAGGTGATGAAATAGCAGCGCTCCTAATTCTTGGTGAAACTGGACAAAATATTCATGCTGCAGAACGCATTTTTAATGAGAAGTTTCCCGATCGCCC